>CAKNYM010048060.1:4150-18109 GCA_932195095.1 Andricus curvator | reverse complement strand
CGTACTTCAGGATATTTTCGGTACTTTAGGATATTTTCTGTACTTCACGATATCTTGCGTACTACAGGATATTTTCTCTACTTCAAGTTTTTTTAGCATATTTTCTGTACTTCATGATATTTCCCGTACTTCAGGACATTTCACATACTTCGAAATATTTCAAGGAACTTTAGAATATTTCATGTTATTATTATTATACCATTAAGCCATTTCCCTTTCGGGGTAGGCGTGACTTGCTCGGTTGGAGAATAGTAGTGTGTATATGGGTATATAGGTATAAGGTAGGTAGGAATATAGGTATGAGGTGGATAGGTATATAAGTGTTAGGTATATATATTTTAGATTGATCTGGAATTCTCGTGTTATTTATTTAAATGACACGTTTACTCCGCAACACTGCTCCGACCCAGGTTGCTGATCAATCTCTCTAGCGATCACCCCAAGTAAAGAGCCTCACAAAATTGTTATGTATGGTTCTCCACTTGGGCCCATTAGTATCCAAGATCTTTGTTTCAGGCGTCATTCATTCTACTGTCACTCTGTTTACAAACTATTTGTCGCCACACTTTTCTGTCCTGGCATACTACTCTAGCTTCCTTCACGTCCATGCATTTTTTCATGCAAGCTCTTGTGTTCCTATGGCTTCTTATGTCTCTACGGATTAATGTCTCATTTACAGATTCTAACCATTCTTTCGGCGGTCTACCTCTGGGCATTCTGCCATTTACTTTACCTTTGTACACTTGTTTGGTCAGTCGCTCATCTTTCATTCTTTCAAGATGTCCGAACCATCTTAACTGATTTCTTTCCATGTACTTCTGCAAATCTCCTGCACATCAGGATATTTCCTCACTTTAGAATATTTCCTGTACTTTAGAATATTTTTCATACTTCAAAATATTTTAAGGAACTTCAAGATATTTCACGCACTTCGGGATATTTTCGGTACTTTAGGATATTTTCGGTACTTCAGGATATTTTCTATACTTCACGATATCTTCTGTACTTCAGGATATGTTCTGTACTTCAGGATATTTAAGGGAAAGTCAAGATACTTCAAGTACTTCAAGATATTTCCAGTAATTTAGGATATTTCTCATACTTCAAAATATTTCAAGGAACTTTAATATATTTCATGTACTTCAGGATATTACCTGTACATCAAGACATTTCCTGTACATCAGGATATTTCCTTACTTTAGGATATTTTCTGTACTTCCAGGATATTTCCCGTACTTGAAGATGTACTTCAGGATATTTCCTGTACTTCAGGATATTTAACATACTTCAAAGTATTTCTAGGAACTTTCGGATATTTCATGTACGTCAGGATATTTCCTGTATTTCAAGACATTTCATGTACCTTAGGATATATCCTGTACTTTAGGATATTTTCTGTACTTCAGAATATTTTCCATACTTCAGAATATTTCACATACTTGAAAGTATTTCTAGGAACTTTGGGATATTTCCCATATTTCAGGATATTTCCCATACTTCAGGATATTTACCATACTTCAAAGTATTGCTAGGAACTTTAGGATATTTAATGTATGTCAGGATATTTCCTGTATTTTGATACATTTCCTGTACCTCAGGATATATCCTGTACTTTAGGATATTTTCTGTACTTCAGAATATTTTCCGTAACTCAGAATATTTCCGGTACTTCAGGATATTTAAAAGAAATTCAAGATATTTCAGGCTCTTCAGGATATTTTCTGTACTTCAGGATATTCCCTGTACTTCAGGATATTACACATACTTCAAAATACTGCAAGGAACTTTAGGATATTTTCTGTACGTCAGGATACTTCATAGATATTTCAAGGCACTTCAGGATGTTTGAAGGTACTTCAGGATATTGCAAGGAACTTCAGGATATTTCAAGTAACTTCAGGATATTTCAAAGAAATTCAAGGTATTTCAAGATATTTCCTGTACTTCAGGATACTTTCTGTACTTCACGATATTTCCTGTACTTCAGGATATTTTCAGTACTTCAGAAGATTTCCTGTACTTCAGGATATTTCCTGTACTTCAGGATATTTCCTGTACTTCAGGATATTTCCTGTACTTCAGGATATTTCCACTACTTCAGGATATTGTATGTACTTCAGGATATTTTGAGGAACTTAAGGATATTTGAAAGAAATTCAAGATATTTCAAGATACGTCGGGATATTTCAAGATACTTTAATATATTTCAAGATACTTTAATATATTTCAAGATACATTAATATATTTCAAGGACCTTCAGGGTATTTCAAGATAGTTTAATATATTTCAAGGACCTTCAGGGTATTTCAAGATACTTTGGGATATTTCGATGTACTTGAAAATATTTTTCACGTTCTTCAGGATTTTACACATACTTCAGTGTATTTCACGTACTTCAGGATATTTCCAGGTACTACAAGATATTTGAAGCTATTTGAAGATACTTCAAGGTACTTCAAGATATATAAAGGAACTTGAGGATATTTCAAGGTACTTTAGGATATTTCCAAGTAAATCAGGATATTTCCAGGTACTTCCGAGTGGTTCATGAGTTCCCAAACCCCCGAATTATAGAGAAAAAAAATAAAATTGATAGATTTGAGATAAAAGTATAGATTCGAACCTTAGTTTTAGAGTCAACTTCAGCACCATTCTTGACGAGAATAGAAGCAACATTGACTTTGTCTTCTTGTGCGCACAAGTGAAGCGGCGTGAGTGCATTCTGAAAGAATTAAATTTGTATTTAGTCAATTTAATTTTTATTTTTTCTGACACTTGGATAATCTGAATATTTGATTATCTACCTTTGCTTTGTGATTAGTGTCGGCTTTGTGTTCGATGAGTAATGTGGACATGTCTGTATGTCCCTCTTGTGCACTTAAATGAAGAGGAGTGAAGCCAGCCTTTGATTCGGCGTTTGCTTTTGCCCCGTATTCCAGCAAAGTGGTCGCAATGTCCATCTAGGGGAAGAATTAATTTCATTAGTTCTTTTTCTTTTTAATTAATTTAGTTATTATCTTTTTCCGACATGAGCTGATGATACTCAACTCGGAATTCGCTTTGAAAGCACTAAAATCATTTTATCAGTGAAATTTACTTTTCAATTCACTTACAATAAATGGGCTAAGACTTGAGTCAGTTTTCTTAATTTAGAGATAATTATTCTGCATTCCTGCTTCAATTTGTACCTGATTCTTGCGAGCGGCAATGTGCAGTGGCGTGTGGCCATTTTTGGCCATGGCATGAGGCGAGGCACCTTTTTCGAGTAAAAGTAGTGCCACATTTTGGTGATCGTAATGCGATGCTACATGTAAGGGCGTCACTCCATTCTGTAGCATTAGTCAAGCATTGAAAAAAAAAATTATTAGATTTTATTAGATTCACTTTGCTTGTTTATTTACAGGGTGGCAATTCGGCGGACGATTTCAAATTCCCGGTCATTTCCGGGTATTTCACGGTCAAGTTTTTAAATTTTCCCGGTCAACTAAAAATAACATATTCATATTTGCCGCAAAACACAAACATTTATTTTAATTCATGACGTTCATTCTAAACATCTTTTAGCACAACAGAGCAAAACATTGGAAAACAAATGAATTTTGGAAAGAATACTTAAATTTTTCACTAAAAAATATCAATTTTTTACAAAAATGGAATATTTAAACTTCCAGTTGAAAAACATTAATTAAAAAAACGGATTTTCAATTAAATAGTTTAATTTTGAACCAAATAGATGAATTTTCAAATAAAATGATGAATATTTAACTCAAACACTTGAATTTGCAACCAAAAATATGAATTTTTAAACAAGAAGATTGATTCTCAAATACAAAGATTAATTTTCCACCAAAAAAAATACAATTTTTCAACAAAATACATGCATTTATAACGAAATAGTTGAATTTTTAATTAGAGGAGACAAATTTTCAATCAAATAGTTGAATTTTGAACTAAAAAAATAATAAATTTCAACCAAAAAAACGGATTTTCAACAAAATAGTTCAATTTTCAACCAAAGTGATGAATTTTCAAATAAAATTGTGAATCTTCAACTGGAATAGTTAAATGTTAAACCAAAAAGATGAATTTTCAACTAAAATGATGAATATTTAACTGGAACACTTGAATTTTCAACCAAAAATATGAATTTTTGAACAAGAAGATTAATTTTCAAATACAAAGATTAATTTTCCACCAAAAAATACAATTTTTCAACAAAATGCATGCATTTATAACGAAATAGTTGAATTTTTAATTGGAGGAGACAAATTTTCAATCAAGTAGTTGAATTTTGAACTAAAAAAATAATAACTTTCAACCAAAAAAACGGATTTTCAACAAAATAATTCAATTTTCAACCAAAGTGATGAATTTTCAAATAAGATTATGAATCTTCAACTAGAATAGTTAAATTTTCAACAAAAAAGATGAATTTTCAACTAAACTGATGAATATTTAACTGGAACACTTGAATTTTCAACCAAAAATATGAATTTTTGAACAAGAAAATTAATTTTCAAATACAAAGATTAATTTTCCACCAAAAAATACAATTTTTCAACAAAATGCATGCATTCATAATAAAATAGTTGAATTTGTAATTAAAGGAGACGAATTTTCAATCAAATAGTTGAATTTTGAACTAAAAAAATAATAACTTTCAACCGAAAATGGAATTACATAATCTAAATTTAGCGGGAAAATAATAGCTTCGAATTGGAAATCTAATCTAATCAGACACTTAGAGATTAATAATTTTAATGCAAAAAAAGTTTGTTTCTAAATATATTTTACAAAGTTGTGTTTTCAAGTCCAAAAAATACATTTTCAACCAAAAAAATAAATTCTCAACAAAATAATTCAATTTTACACCCAAAAAATGAATTTTCTACCAAAAAAGAAACAGTTTCAATAAAATATATAAATTTTCAACTAAAAAAGATAAATTTACAAACCAAGAATATAATAGTTCAATTTGCAGTTAGAAAAGTAAATTTTAATCTAAAAAACGAGTTTTCAGGAAAATTAATTAATTTTCATCTAAAAATGTAAATTTTCAAGCAAAATGGAACAGTTACATCGTCAGTTGCAAAAATTAATTTTCAACTAAAAAGAAACGAATTTTCAACCAAAGAAATTAATTTTGAATCACAATGATGAATTTGAAACCAAAAATATGAATTTTTGACAAAATATTCAATTTCTCAACTCAAAACATGAATTTCCTATCAACAACAAAAATAAATTTTCAACTGAATAGTTTTTTTTTTCAACCAAAGAAATGAATTCCTAACAAAAAAATAGAATAGTTAAATTTCTACAAAACAGATAATTTTTTAACGAAAAAAATACATTTCTATCAAAAAAGGTAAATTTCCCACAAAAAATGGAATAGTTAAAGTGAATTTTTAATTAAAATGATGAATCTTCTACTAAAAAAAATTTAATTTTTAACCAAATTCATGAATTTTCAACTGAAAAGATAAATTTTCTACCAAAAATAAAATAGTTAAATTTTCAGTTAGTAAAATAAATTTTCAACCAAAAAAGAAACGAATTTTCAATAAAATAGTTAAATTTTCAACCAAAGAAATACATTTTTAACCAAAGAAATAAATTTTCAACCAAAAAGATGAAGTTTCAACTAATGAGAGAACTCTTCTACCAAAAAAAGACTGATTATCAACAAAGAGTTGAATTTTCACCTAAAACAGATAAATTTCCAAATAAAAATAGAATAGTTAAATTTTCAGTACAAACATTAATTTTCAATAAAATTAAAATAAATTTTCAACGAAATAGTATAATTTTCAACTAAGAACGATACATTTCTATCAAAAAGATAAATTTTCGACAAAAAGTGGAACAGACATTTTTAGTTAAAAAAATTAATTAATATCCAAATAGATGAATCTATAAAAAATTACACGAATTTTCATCCAAATATTTGAATTTTTAAAGGAATTTTCAACCAAAAAGATGCATTTTTAAACAAGAAGATAAATTTTAAAATAAAAAGATTAATTTTCTACCAAAAAATACAATTTTTCATCAAAATGCACGCATTTTTAACGAAATAGTTGATTTTTTAATTAAAAAAGACAAATTTTCAACCAAATAGTTGAATTTTGAAATAAGAATATAATAATTTTCAACCGAAAACGGAATAGTAACATTTTTAATTTAAAAAAAAAATTAATTTAAAACCAAACATAAGAGTTTTCAACTAAAACAATGAATCTTCAACTGAAATAGTTCAATTTTCGAACAAAAAAATTCATTTTTACTAAAAAAGATAAAATTTCAACCAAAACATAAATAATTAAATTTAAAGTTAAAAAAATTAATGTTTAACCAAACAGATGAATTTTCAACTACAGCTATGGAATTTTGAATAGGAATAAGTTAAATTCACAGTAAAAAAAATTACTTCCAATAAAAAAAACTAACTTTCAAAAAAATAGTTACATTTTCAAACAAAGTGATGAACTTTTAAATAAAATTGTAAACATTTAACTAAAATAGTTGAATTTTAAAACAGAAGGATGAATTTTTATCTGAAATGATGAATCTTTAACAAGAATAATTGAATTCTTGACCAAAAAGATTAATTTTCAAATATGGAATATTCAACTGGAATAATAGCTACAGATTCAGTTAAAAAAAAAAAAATTTCAACCAAAACACATCCAAAGAAAAAACAAATTTTCAAACAGCTCATTTTTCAACCAAAAAAATTAATTTTTAACAAAAGAGTATAACTTCCAACCAAATAATTTTATTTCCAACCAAATAGTTGAATTTGCAATTAAAAAAGACATTTTTTTGTCCAAATTGTTGAATTTTGAACTAGACAAGATCAAAAATCAACTAAAAATGGAACAGTTAAATTTTCAGTTAAAGAAATTAATTTTCAACTAAACTGATGAATTTTGAACTAAAATGATGAATCTTCAACTGGAATAGTTGAATTTTATGCCAAAAAGATGAATTTTCAACCATGAAAATTAATTAACTACAAAAAAGACGAATTTTCCACAAAGTAGATAAATTTTCAAAGAAGTAGTTTAATTTTTAAATGCAAAATATCAATTTTCAACCAAATAGTTGAATTTTCACCAAAAAAAGATAAATTGATTTTCAACAAAGTAGTTACATTTTCAACCAGAGATTTTAAATTAAAATGATGAATCTTCAACTAAAAAAATAAAATTTTCACAAAAGTGTTTAACTTTTAACTTGGAAGAGGGATTTTTTTAAATTCCTTTCTTCTAAATCCAAATTATAATTCTTTTAAAAAATTCTCTTTCCATGTAAAAAATTCCCTGTTCCAAGTGAAATTATATTTCTTTACCGAAACTCCCTGTCCTAAAATAAAAACGATAATTATTTTCTAAAATTGCCTGTTCCAAGTCAGATATATGAGGAGTAGGCGAGACGTGATAAATCCATTTTTTGAAAAAATTGAGAAAATGAAACATAATAAACACACTCATATGACCTGCAACTGCATATAAAGTAGAAATCACTTTTCTAAATTGACCAAAATTATCAAAATAATTAAAATTTGAATTTTGCTATGATCAAAAGTAAATTCCTGGCCTATTAAATAAATTCCCGGTCATTTTCCGGTCAAGTCGCCACCCTGATTTACAATATGCTTCATCTCGTTAACCTGGATTATTTAAAAACTGTACTTTCTATTTTAATCTAGAACCATTAAGGTAGCTTGAAGTTCTAGAGAATTCTAAGTTCACTACCAAAAATGCTCTCAAAAGAGAGGAAATAGGATGATTCTTCAGAAAAATAGGGGAATATATATTTTTTAAATAAAATTCATTTAGGTAAAATATTGAATTCAATTCGAAACTCTTTGAACCCGTAAAATTTCAAGTCGAAATATACTGCATTTTTTAAACATAGATGAATTTTTTACCAACTAGATAAATTTTCATGAAAAAGATGCATTTTAAAACAAAGAGATCAATTTTCTAGAAAAAACGACCAATTTTCAACAAAATATATTTTATTGGGAATTCGTCGTTTTTCCTAGAAAACTAGATATTAATTGAATTGTTTAGAATACTAGAATACCAAAATCTATGAATTTTTAACCAAATAGTTGAATTTGCAAACAAAAAGGTAAATTTTCAAAAAGAAGGTTGATTTTCTAACAAAAAAGACGAATTTTTAACAAAATAGTTGAATTTTGAATCAAAGAAATGAATTTCCAACTGGAATGATGAATATTCAAAGAAGTGAAATGAATTTTCAAACAAAAAAGTAAAAACGAATTTGCAACAAACAATTGAATTTTCAACCGAAAAATATTAATTTTCAATTAAACTGATGAATCATCAATAAAAGAGATGAATTTCGAGAGAAAAAACAATTTTTTACAAAATAGTTGAATTTTTAACGAAAAAAAAGACATTTTCTTCGAAACAATTAAATTTTCAAAATGAATTTTCAAACAAAAACTGACCTTTTAACAAAATAATTGAATGTTCAACCAAATAATAATAATTTTTAACCAAAAAGATGAACTTTTACCAAAAATGTAATTTCTGACTTTTAAACTCCAAAAGGTTAATTTTCAACAAAATATAGGAATTTTCAACCAAAGAGATGAATTTTCTACATAAAGCTTTAATTTTCAATCCAAAAAGACGAACTTTCAATCAAAATAATTAAATGTTTAACCAGAATTTTCAATAAAAAAAGTTAATTTTCAACCAAATAGTGGAATTTTCAATCCAAAAATATAAATTTTCAATAAAAAAAGTTTATTTTAAACCAAATATATTGCTTTTTCAACAAACTAGTTGAATTTTCAAACCAAAAATGACGAATTTCCAGCGAAACAGTTGAATTTTCAAACAGACAAAATTACGTTTTAACATTATTAATTTAAAAACAAAATAATTAAATTTTCAAGCAAATGCTAATCATTTTTAACCAAAAAAGATTAAATTTAACCAAAAATATAATTTCGGACTTTTAAACCCGAAAATATAAATTTTTAATCAAACAACACGATTTTTCGACAAAATACATGAATTTTCAACCAAACAACTTAATTTTTACAAAAAAAAAAAGAATTTTCGACAAGATAGTTTAATTGACAACAAAAAAGTTAATTTTTAATTTAATAGTTGAATTTTCAAGCCAAAAAGACAAATTTTCCACAAAAAAGTTGAATTTTTAACCCGAAAATAAAAATTTTGAATGAAAAAGTTAGTTTCCAACCAAAGGTATTGCATTTTTAACAAAATAGTTAAAATTAAAATTAAAAAAGATGATATTTCTACGAAAAAAGATTAATTCTTAATCCAAAAGGACGAATTTTTTATCTAAAAAGATGAATTCTCAGCAAAATAGTAGAATTTTCAATCAAAAAATATAATTTTTTCACAAAATAAGTGGTTTTCAAAAAAATAATTCAATGTTTAACCAAATAGTAGAATTTTCAAGCAAGAAAAGACGAATTTTCCATAAAATACATGAATTTTCAACTAAAAATGGAATAGTTAAATTTTCAGTTGAAAAAAAAAATTTCAGCAGAAAAGAAACGAATTTTCAACAAAATAGTTAAATTTTCAAACAAAGAGATGAATTTTCAACTGAAATGATTAATCTTCAACCAAAAGAGATAAATTAATATACAAAAAATATATATACAAAATACAATACAAATAAAATACAAATGTCAATATACAAAAAAAAAAACGAATTTGCTACAAAACAATTGAATTTTCAAACCCAAAATATAAAATTTCAACTAAAATGATGAATTATCAACCAAAAGAGATGAATTTTCAAAAATAAAAATGAATTTTCTACGAATTAGTTGAATTTTCAATCCAAAAAGATAATTTTTCGACCAACCAGTTGAAGTTTCAACGTAAAATAGATATTTTCAATAAACAGATAAATTTTAAATTAAATATATTGCATTTTCAACAAAATAGTTGAATTTTAAAACAAAATAATTAATTTTTTAACTGAAATAATAGTAATTTTTAAACAAAAAGATGAATTATTAACAAAAAATGTAATTTTAGACTTTTAAACCCAAAAAGATGAATTTTCAACAAGAAAGTTAATTTTTAACCTGATAGTTGAATAAGCCAAAAAGACAAATTTTCGACAAAACATTTGAATTTATAAACCGAAAATATAAATTCTTAATAAAAAAGTTAATTTTCAACCAAATGATAATATTTTCAACCAAGAAAGATGACTTTTTAACAAAATAGTTCAGTTTTCAAAAAAAAAAGTTCAATATTGAACCAATTCTTCACCAAAAATATAATAGCAGACTTTTCAACCAAAAAAATTAACTTTTAATAAAAAATAGTTGGATTTTCTTATTAGTTTCTACTAATTCAGTTCGCATTTAAGCGAAAAAACGAGAAAAAGGAGGAATTTTCTTTAAAAAAGGGGAATAAAGAAAGGAACGTGAATTTTCTGAAATCAAATTATCCAGAACTTCAAGCCTAATATTAAAATGCAGAGCTTTTTAACAATAAATCTAGGATTTGAATTGTTAAGCACGGATTAAATGAACGAGCTTTTAAGAACAAATAAAATTGAGAATAAATCTAGAAAAAGAAGACAAACCTTTCCCTGAGCATCGACAGGTGCGTCTTTTTGAAGCAAAAGTCTAGCAACAGCCATATTTCCATATTTGGCTGCGAGATGTAAAGGAGTGAAACCTTTTTTAGTCGTGGCGGTAAGCGAAGCTCTGTTTTCTAACAAAACAGCCGCAACCTGGAAGCAATTTAATCAGAGTTTAATCAGTTACTTCATGAGCTTTGGTGCAAAAATTGGTAACTGAAGTTTACCTCTTCTTGACCCTCTTTGGCTGCAATATGCAAAGGCGTGTAGAGATCCTTCGTTGTGGCGTCGACGTCAGCTCCGTGCTGGCGTAACAACATTACAATATCAACGTTGCCCAGTCTGGAGGCGATGTGAAGAGGAGTTTGCTCTTCCTGAAATAAATTTATTAAATTATCCGAAATTTTAGAAGAGTTAGAAATTAAAGGAAAAAGTTGAGAAAGAAGTCAGTCAAGGGGGGAAAAGATATATCTGGGATGAGGAATGTAAGAAAAAAAAAGGAAGTGGAAAAGGAATGAAGAAAATGGAGAAACCGGAAGAGAAATGCAAAAAGATACAAGAAATGGGTTTCGTAGCCTATTAAGACGTTAATTATCTAGTTAAAATCTTCCCCTTCCATACTTTTCCACCCCTACACACCCACCTTTCGCACTACTTTCCCTCCTCTCACTTCATCTACTATTCACCTATTACTTCCCTTCCCTTCCTCTACGTCTCCCTTCTCTACTTCCCTTTTCCTCGCTTCACATACTACCCCTCCCATCACTTCCCATACTTCCTCGACCTTACTTTTCCTTTCCAAACTTTCCCTACTACACCGCCAATCACTTCCCATCAATTCTCGTCAATCACTTCCTCTCCCTTACTCACTCTAACTTCCTAACTGTCACTCTCCTCACTTCCTCATCCTTACCCTCCCATCACTTACCCTTCCCCCACTGCAAAGCCCCTCCCCTACTTCTCTTTTCTCTACTTCCACTATCCTTACTTCGTCAAATATGCCTCTCATCACTTCCCATACTTCCTAGCGTATAACTTCCCCTCACCAAGCTTTCCCTACTACGCCTCCAATCACTTCCCATAATTCCTTGCCCCTCACTTCCCCTTCCTTTCTCGCTCTAAATTCCCTACTATCACTCCTCTCACTTCCTCTTCCTTACCAGCGCATCACTTACCCTACCTCCACTTCAAAGTCCCTCTCCTACTTCTCCCTTATCCACTTCCCCTTTCATCACTTCCCATACTTTCTAGCCCCAACTTCCCCTCCCAAACACTCACTTCGCTTCCCCTACTTTACTCACCCTCATTTCCCTGCTACTTCTCCCTATCCTCAAGTAACTTATTATACTCCCCCCACTCCCCCCTAGTTCTTTATTATCGACTTCCCCCTCCCCTCACTTTCATGTCCTTCCCCAAACCATTTCACTCCTCACTAACTCTAATCTCCGACTCCTTTCTTGTCTTTCCCCACCCTTTTCTCCCCCACCCTACTGTCCCACTCCTTTCCATACTTCCCCCTTCTCTACAGCTCCTCTCCTCACTTTCCCTGCGTTCCCTTTCATCACTTCCTATACTTCCTCGCCTCTCAGTTCTCCTCCTAAATACTCACTTTCCTCCCCACCTTACTTCTCCCTTCACGACGTCTCCTATCCACACTTCCCCAACTACCCCTTCCACCACTTACCCTCCCGGAAAAAGTACGATGGACGGACGGGCACCAGAGCAAAGCTATAAGACTTTCGGCTCGGAGCTAAGAAACCCTAAGAAGAGGAAGAAAATATAAGGTTTGAAGAGGAGGCACAAACGGCTAGCACGGAGGATGAAGTATGGAAAGTAGTAAATAGAGAGAGAGAGAGGAAAAAAAGAAAAAGAGTTAATCAGGAGATTTAAACGTTAGAATGGAAAAAATAGAATTGTGAGGAGAAGAAAAGAAAATAACGCAAAGAGAGAAAGAGGAAAGGGAAAAGAGCGAAGAAGAGGATATCACAAGGGAGGAAACAGCGAAGGCGATAGGATCAATAAAAGATGGAAAGGTAGCAGGCGTAGATGAAATGCCGAATGTAGTTTAGAAATGTAGGGGAAAGGAATTGAAGAAGTGGGCGTGGATAATGAACAACAGAGTATGGAGAGAGGAGGGTTGGCTTCTAATATGGACAGAAGGGCTGGCGCTACCAATAGTAAAAAAGGCTATATATTATAGGGAGGTGACCTTGATTTCATTGTATAAGATATACGTGACAATAGTATCAGAGAGCTAAATTATATTATAAATAGACGGATCAAAAGAGAGGAAGGAAGTATGACGGAAGTAGTAGAAGGCTGTCCTCTAAGCCCGCTCCTGTTCAATATATTAATTTCAGGTTTAGAAGAGGAAATATGTTGGCGGAGAATGGGGAAGGAATGGCGGGTTTAATTAAGGATTTAGAAAAATACTCGGATAGGAAATAACTTGAGGCTTGATAAAGATAAAACGAAGGTAATGAGGTTTAGAAAGGGGGAGGGGGAAGAAGAAATTAAAAGCAAGATGGAATGGTGTAAAGATAGAGAAAGTGAAGGCAGTTGAATATCTTCGTTTTATCATGTAAGCGAATTGAGAAGATGGGATATCAGGGAAAGGATTAAGGAAGTGGCGGGGGTAATACAACAGATATGGGAAATAGGAAGATTTTTAAAAGATTGGAATAGGTGAATGAGGTTGTTTGATACACTGGCATGGGCGGTAATAGGCTGTGGGATAGAGATATGGTGAGGAAGTAGAGGAAGGAGATAGAGAGGTTGCAAGAGAGATATATTAGATGGACATTAAGGGTAGACCGAAGAACTCCGGGTTATATGGAAAGAGAAGAGGCGACGGAAAAAGAGGGGAGTTAGCGATACAGTGTTACAAATAGGTAGAAGAAAGAGGAAAGAGGGCCGTAGAGTTAGCCGCGATGGGTAGAAGAAAGGAGTTTTTTTTTAATATCGAGGGATAGGAGAAGGAGGAAATATAAACTATGAGGAACTGAAAAAAAATATATAGAGAAAAGCTGATATAACGTAATGGTATGAGGTATCAGGTGATAAAAAGAGAAGGGCTGCCAAAATGTCTGGAAAGAGGATGTGGAGAAAAGAGACCAGACTAGCCGGAGATTGGAAAATGTTGTAAAACAGTCAATGCAGTGGAAGAAGGATGAGAAAAGAGTATGTCAATGGGTAGAGGAGATATGAGAGCACCTATGGGATGGTTGTACGAGAGGAAAGGAGGAGAGACGAGTATGGCAAGAGAATATATAAAAAAAATTTATGGGAGCACGGACTGGGAAAGAACGGATGAAGGAGGTAGAAAAAGGTAGAGGAGAT
>CAKNYM010048059.1:36463-56618 GCA_932195095.1 Andricus curvator | reverse complement strand
TCGCAACTATTTGGTTGAAAATTAATCTGTTTTGGTTGAGGATTCAAACTATTTTGTTAAAAATTCATTTTTTTAATTTTTTTTAATTAAACTATTTTTGGTATTAAATTAAAATCCTTTTTAGTTAAAATAACAAGTTATCACGTTTTTCTTTGAGAATTCATCTTTTTTGTTAAAAATTCAACTACTTAGTTGAACGTGGAACTACTTTGTTAAAAATTTATTTATTTGGTTGATGATTCATCATTTTAGTTGAAAAACCTTTTTTTTTGTTCAAAATTCAATTCTTTTGTTGAAAATGATGTTTCCTAGTTGAAAATGAATTGTTTTAACTGAAAATTTAACTCGTACATTTTTGGTTCAAAATTTATCTTCTTAAGTTGAAGATTCAAATATTAGGTTTAAAATTCCTTTATTTTATTGAAAAATCCAATTTTGTGGGAGAATATTCAATATTCTTGGTGACTAATTCATCTTGTTGGTTAAAAATTCCTTTAAAAATTCAAATATTTGGTTGAAAATTCATATACCGTATTAAAAATTAATTTATTTTGGTAGAAAATGCATCTTATTGATTGAAAATTGATCTTTTTGGTTGAGAATTAGTTTTTTCTTATTTAGAATTAATTTTTTAATCTGAAAATGTAACTGTTCCATTTTTAGTTGAAAATTTATCTGTTTTGGGTGAAAATTCAACTATTTGTTGAAAATCCGTCTTTTTTTATAGAAGAGAACTCTCATTGGTTGAAACTTTATTTTTGTTGGTTCAAAATTAATTTCTTTGGTCGAAAATTTAACTATTTTGTTGAAAATTCGTTTCTTTTTTGGTTGAAAATTTATTTTACTAAGTGAAAATGTAACTACTTTATTTTTGGTGGAAAATTCATCTTTTCAGGTGAAAATTCATGTATTTGGTTAAAAAATAATTTTTTTTAGTTGAAGATTCATCATTTTAGTTAGAAATTCACTTTAACTATTCCATTTTTTGGGGAAAATTCACCTTTTTTGATATAAATGTAATGTTTTTCTTTGAAAAATTATATATATATATTGTAGAAAGTTTTACTATTATATTTTTTGTTAAGAATTCATTTCTTTGGTTGAAAAAAACTATTTAGTTGAAAATTCGTTTTTTTTTAATAGAAAATTCATATTTTGTGTTGAAAATTCCACTATTTGATCGAAAATTCGTTTCTTTTTTAGTTGAAAATTAATTTGTTTTGCTGAAAACTCGTTTTTTTTTGGTTTAAAATTTACTTTTCTAACTGCAAACTGAACTATTCGGTTTTTGGTTTGTAAATTGATCTTTTTTAGTTGAAAATTTGTATATTTGATTAAAACTGTATCTTTTTGATAGAAAAGTCATCTTTTGGGTTTAAAATTGAATTATTTTGTTAAGAATTAATTTTGTTGTTGTTGAAAATTGACTGTTTTAAATTAAAATTTAAATCTTATATTTTTGGTTAAAAAATCATTCTTTTTTTTAATGAAAAAAGAACTATTTTGTTGAAAATTCGGTTTTTCGTTTGGTTGAACATTTATTTTTCTAGCATTTTAACTATTCAATTTTTGCTTCAAAATTTATATATTTAGTTGAAAATTAATTAGTTTTGCTGAAAACTCGTTTTCTTTTTGTTTAAAATTTACTTTTTCAAATGCAAATTGAATTATTCGATTTTTGGTTTGTAAATTTAATATTTTATTAAAACTGTATCTTTTTTGGCAGAAAATTCACTTTTTGGGGTTAAAATTGAATTATTTTGTTGAGAATTCATTTTTTTGGTTGAAAATTGACTGTTTTAACTGAAAATTCAATTATTCTGTTTTTGGTTAAAAAATAATTTTATTAGATGAAAAAAAACTATTTTGTTGAAATTTTTTTTATTGAACATTTATTTTTCTAAAATTTTAACTATTCTAATTTTGGTTGAAAATGTATCTTTTTTAGATGAAAATTCATGTACTTTGTTGAAAATGAGTCTTTTTTGGTAGGAAATTAATCTTTTGAATTGAAAATTCAACTAACTATTTGGTTAAAAATTCATATTTTTAATTGAAGATTCATGATTTTGATTAAAAATTCATTTCTTTGGGATATTGTAGCAACCCTGAATACATGATTCTTATTACTTTGACTAAAAATTAAAAATCACTTAAATTCAGCGCTCTTTCTAATTTGAAGCGATACATTTTCCCGCGAAATTTAAAGAATGTAATTTTTATTAATAAAGATAGAAAATATGATTTTTTAAATCTTAATTCAAAATGCTCATTAAATTCTCAAATTTGAATTCAACCATGTTTGATTTCAAATTAAAATCCTTTTAGGTAGAAATAATATAAACTATTATATTGAGGTTAAGATTTCATCTATTTTGTTTGAAAATTCATGCATTTGGTTAAAAATTCATCTCTTTTGGTAAACAAATTTCTGTAGAGGGTTCAGCTATTTTGTATAAAATTCGACTTTTCTGGTTGAAAATTTAACTGCTCGGTTGAAAGCTGAACTGTTTTTTTTAAAATTCATTTGTTTAGTTGAAGATTCATAATTTTAGTTGGAAATTCATCTTTGGTTGAAAATTTAACTAATCTGTTTCAAATTCATTTTCCTTTCAGGAAGAAAATTCAAATATTTTGGTAGAGAATGAAACTATTTGGTTAAAAAATAACTTTTTTGTTGGGAATTGAACTCTTATGTTAAAAATTGGTCTTTTTTGGTTAAAAATTTTCCTACTTGGTTATTAATTATCATCTAAGTTATTTTGTCTTTTAAATTATAAAATTATGGAAGTGAAAAAATTAAATTTTAGGTAACTGGAAGTTACCTTTTTTCGTTAAGTAACGTAACTGTAACAAGTTTCTCAAAAAAAGTAACTTACCCAACACTGATCAAATCCTTCAAAACCCTTCAAAATTTAGGAAATTCTTTGCAATCCCATAAAAAATGTTAAATCCCTTTAAACCCCTTGTAATCTGTAAAATAATATCAAATTCCTTTATTGATTCTTGTAAAAAAATTCAGTTATTCCTTAAAATAATTCAAAGCTTTCGAAATCCTTTGAAATACTTTTAGCATCCTTGAAATCTGTTGAAATCCCTGGAAATCTCTCAAATCTTTTAAAATGCTTTGAACTTTTTGTAAGAAAAGAAGGTGAGTGGATATTAATTTTTTTTAATTTTTCAGAAGTGGCCGATTGACAAAGCTTACTTCATCGCAAAAGAGCTTCTCATGACAGAAAGAACCTACAAGAAAGATTTGGATGTTATAAACGTCGTGAGTTTCAAAATGATCCTAAAAAATAGAAAATGAAGATTTTTGATTATCAAGTAAGTAAAATAAATTGTTCCCATTTTTTCAGTGGTTCCGGGAGGAATTGACGAAAGAATCAGACACAGAAGGCGACTCTGTGGTGACTTTACTAGAATTTCTTGCCGATGCACATGGTCCTTGCCTTCAGGAAATGGAAGCTCGCTTGGCTCGTTGGGAAAGCAATGCGAGGCATAATATAGGAGATTTTCTTTACAATACACTTTTGAACATTCTTCCACTTTACGACCAGTACTTGGAAAATTTGATGCCCGTTCTGGAAAAAATGGAGTATTCGATGCGAACTTCCAAGCAGTTCGATCAATTGTGTCGGGATTTTGAGTCTCAGAAACATTGCTACCTGCCGCTGAGCTCGTTTCTTTTGAAGCCTCTTCAGCGATTATTCCACTACAACAGTATTATCGATAGTGAGTTCACTTTTTTATCACACTAGCAGGCCTCACAGACCGGTCCCTATATCCCCTATTGTACCCTTTATTTAGTTGAGGTCCCTAAAGTACCCTATTTTCAAGATTTGGTCCCTATGGTACCCTATCTGCAGCCCATAATGTAACTTTTAATAATGTCAAGGATTTTTAATATTTTAGGGTATTTTTAAAACTTCTAAGGCATTTTCAGGAGCTTTTACAGGGTGTCCAGCGACCTTGAAAACCTTGAAAACCTGGAATTCGCCTTGAATTTTTTTTAAACCTTGAAAATCTGGAAATCTCCTTGAATTTTTCACGAGAACCTTGAATTTACATTTTTTTTTGCTTCTAAAACAGTTGTTTCATTGAAATGCGAAGAGTAATTTAAATCTTTCAGTCTGTTATGAAAGAATCATCTCGTTTAAAAGAAATCTTTCAACTGGAAAGTTTTCAAAAGGATACAAAATATTTTTAAAGGTTTCAAAAGATTTAATGGGTTGCAGTTATTTAAAAAAGGATACAGTATACCAGATTTCAAAGATTTCAAAACATTTCGAAATGTTGGAAAACATTTTAGAAGGTTTCACAAAGATTTCAAATAATTCAGTGATTTGAACGAATACAAAAGATTTCACAAAGATTTCAAGCATTTTAAAGATTAAAAAAAGGCGTGTACATTAAATTAAAAAAATTGCACAACAATTTCTTGAATATTTCGAAGATTTCGTAAAGGTTTCAAGGATTTCAAAAATTTGAAAAAGGCGTGTACACCAGATTTCAAAGTATTTCAAAAATTTGAAACGATTTCACATTTTTTTAGAGGATATCAAAATATTTTAATGAATTCAAATTAATACAAGATATTTCACAAATATCTCAAATATTTTTCAAAGATTTTAAAAGAATACAGGAATTTCAAAGATTTCAAGATTTGAAACATTTTAAAACATTAAAAAATTTTCTAGAAGATTTCACAGAGATTAAAAATATTCCAGTGATTTCAGAAGAATACAAAAGATTTCAGAAAGATTTCACAAATATTTCAAAGATTTTATAAGGATTTTAAAAGATTTCAAGAATTTTAAAGATTTCAACAAGGGCGCAGTACACCAGATTTCAAAGTTTTCTAAACATTTGAATGAGTTTAAACGATTTCAACTTTTTTTAAAAGATTTCGTGATTTCAAACGAATACAAAAGATTTCAGAAAAATTTCATAAGGATTTCAAAAGATTTCAAGAATTTCAAAGATTTCAAATGATTTCAAAAATTTTTTGGAATATTTCAAAAGATTTCAAATATTCCCGTGATTTCAATCGAATAAAAAAGATTTCGGAAAGATTTTACAAATATTCCAAAGAAATCATAGAGATTTCAAAAATTTCAGAACACCAAAAAAAAATTTCACACCAAATTTTAAAGGTTTCAAAAAATTTCAAAGATTTTAAACGATTTCAAATTTTTTTACAAGATTTCACAAAGATTAAAAATATCCCAGTGATTTCAAAAGAATACAAAAGATTTCAGAAAGATTTCAAAATTATTTCGAAGAATTCATAAGGATTTCAAAAGATTTCACGAATTTTAAAGATTTCAAAACATTTCAAAGATTTTAAACGATTTCAATTTTTTTTTAAAGATCTCAAAGATTTCAAATATTCCAGTGATTTCAAACAAATACAAAAGATTTCAGAAATATTGCAAAGATATTGCATAGATTTCATAAAGATTTCAAAAATTTTCACAAAGATTTCGGAGATTTCAAAAATTTTACCAAAATTTTAAAAGATTCTAAAAGATTTCTCAAACATTTCACAGAAATTTCACGATTTCACAAAGACTTTAAATACTTCAAAAGATTTCAATTAATTCACAAAGATGTTGAAATATTCCCCAAGATTTCACAAAGACGACTTAAGTTCGCAAAAAATTAGGATATTCGTTTATATATTGTTCTGCTTTCATTAGAAATCGTTGGCCAATAAAAAATGAAATTTCTCATTTTTCACATGAATAACAATTGGTTATTTCATTATTAAATGTAAAAAAGGGAGACCTGGAAAAACTTGATTTCTTGACCTTGAAAACCTGGAAAAGACCTTGAATTTTGTTCCTAAGAATCACTGGACACCCTGTTTTAATTTGAAATATTTTGAGAATTTTAAAAGATTTCATTAAGTTGAAGGGATTTCAAGGCGTTTGAAATATTTTAGGATAAAGACTTTTTTTGAATTTCAGGAAATATCGCCAGATTTCATAGACAGGGTGTCCAGCGACCTTGAAAACCTGGAATTCTCCTTGAATTTTTGTTGAACCTTGAAAACCTGGAAATCTCCGTGAATTTTTCACGAGAACCTTGAATTAAATTTTTTTTAAACAGGTTTTTTTATTGAAATGCGAAAAGTAATTTAAATCTTTTAGACTATTATGAAAGAAACATCTCGTCCAGAAGAAACCTTGCTACTGAAAAGTTTTTTTATTTATCAAGATATAATTTATCTTTTACTCATACGAAATAAATAGATTTCTAGGCATTTTTTGTAGACTTTACCAATTAGTTTATAGATTGCAATGAACAGACTTTAATATTCAGGGTTGCGACTTGACCGGGAAATGAACGGGATTAATTTAAATTCATTTAAAATTAATTTAAAAAACCGGACATTTACTTCTGATCGTAGCAAAATTCAAGTTTTCATTATTTTGATAATTTTGGTCAATTTAGAAAAGTTGAAGATTCATCATTTTAATTTAAAATTCTTTTCTGGTTAAATATGAAACTACTTTGTTAAAAATCAATTTATCTTTTTTTTTTTGGTGAAAATTCAACTGTTTGCTTGAAAATTGATATTTTGCATTTAAAAATTAAACTATTTGTTTAAACATTTATGTACTTTATGGAAAATTCGTCTTTTTTGTAGAAAGTTTATCTTTATGGTTGAAAATTCATCTTTTGGGCACAAAGTTCAACTATTCCAGTTGAAGATTCATAATTTTAGTTAAAAATTCATCAGTTTGGTTGAAAATTAATTTCTTTAACTGAAAATTTAACTGTTCCATTTTTAGTTGAAAATTGATCTCTTCTAGTTCAAAATTCGAAAATTTGGATGAAAATTTGTCTTTTCTAATTAAAACATCAACTATTTCGTTGAAAATTCATGTATTTTGTTAAAAAATCAATTTTTTTGGTAGAAAATTATCGTTTTCTTTGAAAGTTAATCTTCTTGTTTAAAAATTCTTCTTTTCGGTTAATAATTCAAGTATACCAGTTAAATATTTATCATTTTAGTTGAAAATTCATCTTTTAGGTTGGAAATAAAATTAGTTGGTTGAAAGTTAAACTCTTTTGTTAAAAATTATTTTGTTGTTGTTGAAGATTCATCGTTTTAATTAAAAATTCATTTCTTTTATTGAAAAATGAGCTGTTTGAAAACTTTTTTTTCCTTCGGATGTTTTTCTTTTTTTTGTCTTCTTTAATTAAAAAGTCAATTATTTCGTTAAAAATTCATGTATTTTGTTAAAAAATTGTATTTTTTGGTGGAAAATTAATGTTTTTATTTTAAAATTAATCTTCTTGTTTAAAAATTCATCATTTTAGTTGAAAATTGATCTTTCTGGTTTAAAATTCAACTATTTCAGCTGAAGATTCATTGTTTTAGTTGAAAACTCTTATGTTTGGGTTAAAATTAAATTTTTTTACGAAAAATGTTACTATTCCATTTTTGGTTGAAAATTAGTTTTTTTTTTAGTTCAAAATTCAACTATTTGGTTGAAAATTTGTCTTCTTTAAATCTAAATTCAACTATTTCGTTAAAAATTCATGTATTTTGTTGAAAAATTGTATTTTTTGATAGAAAATTAATCTTTTCATTTGAAAATTAATCCTGTTTAAAAATGCATCTCTTTGGTTGAAAATTCAAGTGTTCCAGCAAAGTATTCATAGTTTTAGTGGAAATTCATCTTTCTGGTTTAAAATTTAGCTATTCCAGTTGAAGATTCATAATTCTATTTGAAAATTCATAACTGTGGTTGAAAGTTGAACTATTTTGTTGAAAAGCCGTTTTTTTGGTTGAAAATTAATTGTTTCAACTGAAAGTTTAACTATTCCATTTTTTGTAAAAAATGAATTTTTTTCTCTGTTCACTGTTGTTGTGTTAAAGGAAGTTTAGAATTAACTTCATGAATTAAAATAAATATTTGCGTTTTTTCTGGAAATATGAATATGTTACTTTTAGTTGACCGGGAAAATTGAAAAACTTGACTTTTTAACATTTTACAAAGATTTAATGGATTTCAAAGATTTGAAAAAGTTTACAGTACACCAGATTTCTAGGTTTTTAAATATTTCGAAGATTTGAAACGATTTCAAAAAGTTTAAAAACATTTGAAAAGATTTCACTAAGATTTCAAATAATTCAGTGATTTCAACGAATAAAAAAGATTTCACAAACAAAGATTCAAGAAAAATTTCACAAATATTTGAAAAGATTTGATAAAGATTTCAAAAATTTCACAAAAAATTCCCAAAGATTTCCAACATTTCCAAAGATTTTAAAACTTTCAAAAGATTTCAAAGGTTTTAAACGATTTCAAAGATTTCGTTGACTTCAAATGAATACGAAAGATTTAACAAAGATTAAAGAAAGCTTTCACAAGTATTTCAAAAAATTTCAAGGATTTCAAAGTTTTCAAAGATTTCAAATGTTTTACAAAAATTTGAAAAGATTCCAAAAGATTTCACAGAAATTTCAAGATTTCACAAAGATTTTAAGTACTTCAAGAGATTTCAACAAATTCACAAAGATTTTAAAGATTTCAAAAGGTTTTCAAAGACGACTTATGTTCGCAAAAAATAAAAAATTTGTTTATTTATGGTTCTGCCTTCTTTAGAAATTATTGACCATTAAAAAATGAAATTGCTCATTTTTTTACATGTATAACAAACGGTTATTTTATTATTTAATGTAAAAAAAGGAAACCTGGAAAAACTTGACTTCTTGACCTGGAAAACCTGGAAAATACCTTGAATTTCGTTCCTAAGAATCGCTGGGACACCCGGATAGAATTTCACGGGATTTAATATAATATTTTAGTGGATTTTAAAGAATTTATTCAAGAGAAGTGAGGTATTTCTTATGGCTTCTAAAATCCAACGAGATTTGAAATTATTTTTTGGAATTCACCCCGAATTCTTCTTTTATCCTGAATTCTTTTAATTCTTTGGAATTCTTTTGAATTTCTTGAATTCTTCTAAATTTACTCCATTTTACCTAATTCACTGGATTTTTTTGAATTTTTTAAAGTTTTGGTTTAATGTATCCTGATGATTAATTGAAAAAATGATCAAAGGATTTGAAATATTTTAAAATATTTTTTTAATTCCTTGTCATTTTCAGGATCTGTAAAAAATTTCAAAATATTTTAAAGGGTTTTTAAATATTTTAGGTTATTTAAAAATATTACAAATACATTTTTAATGAATTGCAGTAATTTAATGAGATTTCAAAGGATTTGAAATATTTGAGGGTATTGTAAAGATTCCCAGGCATTTTCAAGACCTTTAAAAAGTTTCAAGGGATTTCAAAAGATATTAAAGGATATGAAATATTTTAGGAAATTTAAAAAGATTCCCAGAACTTTTTTTATTTATTTCAATAGCTTGAAGGAATTTCAAAGATTTTAAAATATTTTAGAGTATTTTAAGGGATTTAAAAAAAATTGCATGCGATTTTAAAGAATTTCCTAGAATTTCGGGTGATATGGAAGGATTTTACAGGACCTGTAAGGTTATAGGATATTTTGAAAGATTCCGAGGGATTCTATAAGATTTCCGAGGATTTCAATGATTTCAAGAGATTTTCAAATGTTTTTTGGAATTCGCCCTGAATTCTTATTAATTTATCCTGAATTCTTTGAAATAATTTTGAATCCTTCTAAATTCACAAAATTTTACTCAATATATAATGGATTTTAAAAACGTTTTTGTTTAATTCCTCTTAAAGTCTTTTAAACTGGCCTTAAATTCTTAGGCATTTCATCAAATTCTCTTTAATTTTCTAAACTCATTTCAAGCTTACTTAATTCAATTAATTTTTTCGTATTTTTTAATTATTTTGAACTCACTTGATTGTTTTTTAAATTCAGTTTGATTTTTTATGAATTTCATCGACTTCTTCTAGTTTCCCTCAAATTCCTCTAAATTAACTCAAATTTCATTGAAATCAATGGAATTTTTTCGGTTAAATTTGTTTTCCAATTCATTTGAATTCTTTTGAATTCAACTTGAATTGTTTTGTAGTCATTTTCATTTCCTTGGTTATAAATTAGTAGAGTTTCAAAGATTTAAAGAGATTTCAAATTAATTTTTGGAATTCACCCTGAATTCTTATTAATTTACCCTGCATTCTTTTAAATTCTTTGGAATTCTCTTGGATTTTTTCAATTCACTTGAATTTTTTTAATTCACTTGAGTTCTTCTAAATTTACGGAGTTCTACTTAATTCAATAGACTCTTTTGAATTTTTAAAAGTTTTTATTTAATTGATCCTGAAGGCTTTTAACCTCACCTTGAATTCTTAGGCATTTCATCAAATTCTTTTGAATTGGCTGGAATTTTTCTGAGCTCATTTCAAAGTTACTGAATTCAATGAAGATTTTTCATATTTTTAAATTGTTTACTATTCATTAGATTTTTTTTTAATTCTCCTTGAATTTTTATGAATCTGATCGAATTCTTCTCGTTTACCTTAAATTCCTCTAAATTTATTCCAATTTTACGGAAATCAATAGAATTTTTTCGATTAAAAAAATGTTTCCAATCCATTTGAATTCTTTCGAATTTAACTTCAATTTTGTTAAAGTCTCATGAATTTATCATTATTATAGCGAGAAAATTCCAGTAAATTCAATATGAATGACGCAATTTTTTCCACTTAAATTCTTTAAAATTGGCAGATGTTTTTTCAATGACAAAATATGACTCTGCACACGTGTCAAATAAAATAGATAAATTTTCAACAAAAAATAGAATAGTTTAATTTTCAATTAGAGAAATAAGTTTTTGAGCAAATACAAAATTTTTTTAAAGGAATGCATAAATTTTTAACCAAACAAATGAATTTTCTGCCAAAAAGATTAAATGTCTATAAAAACAAATTCGACGAAAAAAATAAATTTATAGTTTAAAAAATTATTTTTCAATAAAAAAATACTAATTTCAAAGAAAAACATGAATTTGCAACCAAAAGGACTAATTTTCTACCTGAAAAATAATAATTTTAAACAAAATACATAAATTTTGAACCAAATATTTTAATTTTTAATGGAATTTTCAACCAAAAAGTTTAATTTTCTATAAGAAACAAAGACACATTTTCAACAAAAAATAGAATAATTTAATTCTCAAATACAGAAATAAGTTTTTAAGCAAATAAAATAAATTTTTAACGGAATGCATAAATTTTTCACCAAACAAATGAATTTTCTGCAAAAAAGATTAAATGTCTATGAAAACAAATTCGACGAAAAATGGAATAGTTAAAAATATAGTTTAAAAAATTATTTTTCAATAAAAAAATATAATTTTCAAACAAAAAGACTAATTTTCTACCAAAAAAATTATTTTGAACAAAATACATGAATTTTGAACCAAATATTTTAATTTTTAATGGAATTTTCAGCCAAAAAGTTTAATTTTCTATAAGAAACAAAGACACATTTTCAACATAACAGATAAATGTTCAAATAAAATAGATAAATTTTCAACAAAAAATAGAATAGTTTAATTTTCAATTACAGAAATAAGTTTTTAAGCAAATAAAATAAATTTTTAACGGAATACATAAATTTTTAAAGAAAATACAGAACTTTTTAACCAAATATTTTAATTTTTAATGTAATGTTCAACCAAAAAGTTTAATTTTCTATAAGAAACAAAGACACATTTTCAACAAAACAGGTAAATTTTCAAATAAAATTGATAACTTTTCAACATAAAATAGAATAGTTTAATTTACAATTACAAAAATAAGTTTTTAAGCAAATAAAATAAATTTTTAACCGAATACATAAATTTTTAATCAAACAAGTGAATTTTCTGCCAAAAAGATTAAATGTCTATAAAAACAAAGTCGACGAAAAATGGAATAGTTAAATTTATAGTCTACAAAATTATTTTTTAATAAAAAAAATAATGATTTTCAACCAAAGCAGTGCTTTTTCAAACAAAAAGATTAATTTTCTACCAAAAAAGAATAATTTTGAACAAAATACATGAATTTTGAACCAAATATTTTAATTTTTAATGGAATTTTCAACCAAAAAATTTAATTTTCTATAAGAAACAAAGACACATTTTCTACAAAACAGATAAATTTTAAAATAAAATAGATAAAGGACCCCGCACCAAATGTACAGAAAAAAGCCTTATGATAAAAAATTCTAAAAAAAATTTTTTCTTGTATTTTCGAACCTGCAAACTAAAAATTCGAAAGAAAAATGTCAGAAAGATGGGCATTTTTTAGACAAACACTTGTCCAAAGTTTCGATTTTTACATGTATTTTAATGGAAAAATGCTTATTTTAGCCAAATGTTTTTTTTCCTCGAAAACGCTATGATAGATTTGACTAAAACTTTTATGTTTTGACGATCAGGCGTAATGAATCAAAAGATTCATACCCACGAACTAGAAAGATTAACGATTCTTTGAGTATACAGCATGTTTTTGGGGGTATTTTTGTACTCTAAACATCCCAGTAACATATATGTAAATCATCATTTCTTAGTAACTAAAATCAATAGAGATTTTTATTCAACTGCTACGGTATGAAACAATTTTCCAATAAGTGGAGTAAGCGTACATAGCAAGAATATGTTTTGACCTAATTTTAGGGGATGTTTTACCATCCCTTAAACAATGAGTCTGAAGTTCCTAACGCATTAATCAATAACGAAAAATAATTTTATTTTTAAATGCATAAAAGCTGCTATTTCATGACAGAAAATAGTCGCGTACAACCCTAAAAACTTCTTGAAGCACTTTCAACCCCTCATCAGATATAAAACTCACCCAAGCTACCCCGAAATATTTTTAAAATTCAACAAAACCAACCTAATTAAAAAATCCGCCCAGTTTTTGCTGATAATAATTTCAATTGATGCCAAAGGGGCACACATCAAGTCTCAACCCTTCAGCACATGTAGAACTCACCCCAGCCACCCCCGGATATTTTAAAAGTTCATAAAAAATCACCCTAATTCAAAAATACGCCAGGTTTTTCTGATAACGTTTTCAGTTGATGCCAAAGGGACAAAAAAGTGTCTCAATCCCTCAGCATATATAAAATTCACCCCAGCAACCCCTAAATATTTTTAAAATTCAATACAATCACCCTAATTTCAAAGTACACCAGGATTTTTCTCAAAATGTTTTCAGTTGATGCCAAATGGGCAAAAAAAATTTTCAAAACCTCAGCACATATAGAACTCACCCCAGTCACCCCTAAACATTTTTAAAATTCAATACAATCACCCTAATCCCAAAGTACGCCAGGTTTTTTCTGAGAATGTTTTCAGTTGATGCCAATGGGGCAAAAAAATGTCACAACCCCTCAGAACATGTAGAACTCACCCCAGTCACCCCTGAATATTTAACTATTTTTAAATATTTTAAAAATTCAATAAATTAAAAAAAGTAAGAAGAAAGGACAGTTTTCAGATACGCACTTATCAAAGTTCCAATTTTTACATGTATTTTAATGGAAAATGATTGTATTGAATTTTAAAAATATTTAGGGGTGACTGGGGTGAGTTCTATAGGTGCTGAGGTTTTGAAACATTTTTTTGCCACTTTGGCATCAACTGAAAACATTTTCAGAAAAATCCTGGTGTACTTTGAAATTATGGTGATTTTATTGAACTTTTAAAATATTCGGGGGTGGCTGGGGTGAGTTTTACATGTGCTGAAGGGTTGAGACTTTATGTGTGCCCCTTTGGCATCAATTGAAATTATTATTAGCAAAAACTGGGCGGATTTTTGAATTAGGTTGGTTTTGTTGAATTTTAAAAATATTTAGGGGTAGCTTGGGTGAGTTTTATATCTGATGAGGGGTTGAAAGTGCTTAAAAAAGTTTTTAGGGTTATACGCGACTATTTTCTGTCATAAAATAGCAGCTATCATGCAATTAAAAATAAAATTATTTTTCGTTATTGATTAATGCGTTAGGAACTTCAGACTCATTGTTTAAGGGATGGTAAAACATCCCCTAAAATTAGGTCAAAACATATTCTTGCTATGTACGCTTACTCCACTTATTGGAAAGTCGTTACATACCGTAGCAGTTGAATAAAAATCTCTATTGATTTTACTTACTAAGAAATGATGATTTACATATGTTACTGGGATGTTTAGGGTACAAAAACACCCCCAAAAACATGCTGTAAACCCAAAGAATCGTTAATCTTTCTAGTTCGTGGGTATGAATCTTTTGATTCAGTACGCCTGATCGTCAAAATATAAAAGTTTTAGTCAAATCTATCATAGCGTTTTTGAGGAAAAAAAACATTTGGCTAAAATAAGCATTTTTCCATTAAAATACATGTAAAAATCGAAACTTTGGACAAGTGTTTGTCTAAAAACTGTCCATCTTTCTGACATTTTTCTTTCGAATTTTTAGTTTGCAGGTTGGAAAATACAAGAAAAATTTTTTTTTAGAATTTTTTATCATAAGGCTTTTTTCTGTACATTTGGTGCGGGGTCCTTTTAAAATAAAATAGATAAATTTTCAACAAAAAATAGAATAGTTTAATTTTCAATTACAGAAATAAGTTTTTAAGCTAATAAAATAAATTTTTAACGGAATACATAAAGTTTTCACCAAACAAATGAATTTTCTGCCAAAAAGATTAAATGTCTATAAAAAAAAAGTCGACAAAAAATGGAATAGTTAAATTTATAGTTTAAGAAATTATTCTTTAATAAAAAAATACTAATTTTAAACAAGAAATTAATTTGCAACCAAAAAGACTAATGTTCTACCAGAAAAATAATAATTTAAAACAAATTACATACATTTTTAACCAAATATTTTAATTTTTAATGTAATGTTCAACCAAAAAGTTTAATTTTCTATAAGAAACAAAGACACATTTTCAACAAAACAGGTAAATTTTCAAATAAAACAGATATATTTTCAACAAAAAATAGAATAGTTTAATTTTCCATTGCAGAAATAAGTTTTTAAGCAAATAAAATAAATTTTTAACAGAATACATAAATTTTTAATCAAACAAACGAATTTTCTGCCAAAAGATTAAATGTCTATAAAAACAAATTCGACGAAAAATGGAATAGTTAAATTTATAGTTTAAAAAATATTTTTGAATAAAAAAAATACTAATTTTAAACAAACAATGAATTTGCAACCAAAAAGACTAATTTTCTACCAGAAAAATAATAACTTTAAACCAAATACATACATTTTTAACCAAATATTTTAATTTCTAATGGAATTTTCAACCAAAAAGTTTAATTTTCTATGAGAAACAAAGACACATTTTCAATAAAACAGATAAATTTTCAACACAAAGTAGAATAGTTTAATTTTCAATTACAGAAATAAGTTTTTAAGCAAATAAAATAAATTTTTAACGGAATACATAAATTTTTCACCAAACAAATGAATTTTCTGCCAAAAAGATCAAATGTCTGTAAAACTAAAGTCGACGAAAAATGGAACAGTTAAATTTATAGTTTAAAAAATTATTTCTTAATAAAAAAATACTAATCTTCAACCAAAGCAATGAATTTTTAACCAAATATTTTTATTTTTATTGGAATTTTCAACCAAAAAGTTTAATTTTCTATAAGAAGTAAAGACACATTTTCAAGAAAACAGATAAATTTTCAAATAAAATAGATAAATTTTCAACAAAAAATAAAATAGTTTAATTTTCAATTACAGAAATAAGTTTTTAAGCAAATAAAAGAAATTTTTAACGGAATACATACATTTTTAACCAAACAAATGAATTTTCTGCCAAAAAGATTAAATGTCTATAAAAACAAATTCGACGAAAAATGGAATAGTTAAATTTATAGTTTAAAAAATGATTTTTTAATAAAAAAATACGAATTTTAAACAAATAATTAATTTGCAACCAAAAAGACTAATTTTCTACCAGAAAATAATAATTTTAAACAAAATACATACATTTTTAACAGAATATTTTAATTTGTAATGGAATTTCCAACCGAATAGTTAATATCAACCAAAAAGGTTAATTATTCTACGACAAAAGACAAAGTTTCAACAAAATACAGAAATTTCCAAACAAATAGTTGAATTTTCAACTGGAGAAGATTGATATTCAAGCAAACATGAAATAGTTATATTTTCAGTTGATTTCTTTTTTATTTTAACAAAATAGTTGAACTTGAATAAAAAAAGAAGATTTTTCAACTAAAATGATGAAACATTAACAAAAAAAATGAATTTTTAACAAAGTACTTCCACTTTTAACGTAAGTAGTTTAATTTTGAACCAAAATCTGACACCGTACTTTTAATATTTTTTTAAACATTTAAAGAACATAAAAAATATGTTTTCATCGTATTTCCGGATGAACTATTCATCAAGGTAGAATTAAATTCGACTATTTGAAGTTGATTCGAATTTTCTGTAAGGCTCTATTTACCGCGTTTTTCAGACATATTTGTAACATAAATTTATGTATGACATTATTTTTCTTTTTATATAATAATAATATTAATTTGACATATATTTCAAGATGAATGCCTCATAGAAAGAAAAACGGAAAAATCAAAATTCATTTACTTAGTTGAAAGTGTAACTACTTTGATAAAAATTCATTTTTTTGGTTGATGATTCATCATTTTAGTTGAAAAATCTTCTTTTTTTGTTGTGCAAAATTAAATTATTTTGTTAACATTTTTTTTTGAAATTATTTTTTTAACTGGAGATTTAAGTTCTCCATGTTTGGTTGAACATTTATCTTCTTTAGTTGAAAATTCAACTATTTGTTTGAAAATTTCTGTATTTTGTTGCAACTTTGTCTGTTGTCGTAGAAAATTAATCTTCTTGGTGACTAATTCACCTTTTTGGTTGAAAATCTATGTATTTTATTAAAAATTAATCTTTTTTGGTAGAAAATTAATCTTTTCGATTCAAAATTCATTTCTTTCGCTTGAAAATTAGTTTTTTTTATTGAACATTAATTAAATTTAAGAATTTGAACCTAATTCGAATTTTCTATAAGATTTCATTCACCACGTTTTCTGGACATATTTGTCACATAAATGTATTACATTATTTTGTTCAAGATTTAATTATTATGTTAAATGATGAATTTTCAACAAACAAGATTAATTTTCTACCCTTATACACCAATTTTGAAAGAAATAGATGGATATTCTACCAAATAGTCGAATTTTCAACTTATAAAGGATAAATTTTAAACCAAGAAAGGAATACTTAAATCTTCATATAAACAAATTATTAAAAAAAAAAGGAATTTCCAAAAAAATAGTTAAATTTTCAGTTACATAGTTTAATTTCTACTAAAATAGTTCTATTTTCAAAGAAATATTTTAAATTTCTACCGAACTGTGGATTTTTCAAGCCAAAAAAATGAATTTTTCATTTTCAACCCGAAAATATAAATTTTTAACAAGAAAGTTAGTTTTGTTGAAAAGTCGTCTTTTTGACTTGAAAATTCAACAGTTTGATTGACATTTTTTTCTGTATAAATTTCATCTTTTTTGGTTAGAAATTCAACAATCTGGTAAAAAATTCGTCTTTTTTGGTAGAAATTTAATTTTTTTTTTTCTTGTTAAAAATGGAACCGTTTGGTTGAAAATTAATCTGTTTCAGTTAAGGAGTCAAGTCTCTTTTGTTGAAAATTCGTCTTTATTGGTTAAATTCAACTGTTTTTATTTTAAATTAAAATCTTTTTTGGTTTAAATATCAACTGTTACCTTTTTTGTTGAAAATTCTTCTTTTTAGGTTAAACATTTTTTTTATAACTAAAAATTTAATTATTAGATTGAAAATCAACTTTTTTGTTGAAAATTAATATTTTTCGGTTGAAAAATTCAACTGTGTTGTACAAACTTCGTTTTTTTAACTGAAATTAATTTTTTTTCAAGAAAAAATAACTATTCCATTTTTGGTAAAAAGTTGATCTTTTCGAGTTTGAAAATTCAAATATTTGATTGAAAATGTATGTAATTTGTCGAAAATCCATACTTTAATTAAAATTCTCTTCAGAAAATTAATATTCTTGGTTGAAAATTCATCTATTTTGTACAAAGTTCATATTTTTGGCATGGAAATTCAACATTTTGGATGAAATTTTTGTTCTTCATAGACTGGAAAATCTTTCTTGATTAAAATTTCAACTCATGTTGAAAATTCGTCATTTTGATTTGAAAAGTCATCTCTTTTGGTAGAAATTTAATCTTTTTCTTATTAAAAATGCAACTTTTTGGTTGAAAATGAAAATTTTTGGTGGAAAATTCAACTATTTTGTTGAAAATTCGTTCTTTTTGGTTCAATTCAACTGTTTTTGATTCAAAATGAAAATATTTTCTTGTTTAAAATGTCAGCTATTATATTTTTTATTGACCTTCACCCAAATCGTCATACGTTATTTTTAGATGATCCCTAAAAAAAATTCACGAAACTTTCAGAAAAATACTTTATGTAATTTATGCACGGCCCTTTATGGCATTTTTAAAGATTTCGAGGGTCCAAGAGAATTTATCAGATTTTATGGGATTTTACGAGATTTCAGATTTCATCACTTTGGAAGGAATTTTAAAATACGTTACAGATTTTAAGATATTTTACAGGATTTTACTAGATTTTTGTTTGATTACTAGGGATTTCACAAATTTCGACATTTTTAATGGTTTTCCAAGAATTGCGTAGGATATCGGAAAATTTCAAAGAATAGAGAACTTTTATAGGATTTCGCGGAATTTAAAAGATTTCGAGGTATATAAAAAGATTGAAGAGTTTTCCAGGATTTTTTATAGGTTCTCAGCAGATTTTAGGGATTTTTTAAGGATTTTAACGGATTTCAAAGCTTTTTAGGATATTTAAAAGGAATTCACGTGATTTTATGGGAGATGTATATTAAATACCAGATTTAAAGAATAGTCAACCACTCGATTAAATATTTAAAAAATTGCATGCCATTATTTTGCTACTATTTTTCAAGGAATCTATATTATCACGAGAGATTAACAGATATTTTTAACGTCTTTTCAGACTAGATGGAAATATGAATTAAAAATTATTTTAATTAATTTTTGTTTTGAAAAAAGATCTTCTTCTTTCCTTTAGCGAAACGAGACGATGTTTTTTCAGAAAAAAAAAATTATTTAAAATAATTTTTAATTCATATTTCCATCTAGTCTGAAAAGACATTACAAATATCTGTTGATCTCTGATGATAATACAGATTCCTTGAAAAATTTTATTTGTACCATCTAGCATAATAATGCGTGTATTTCTGAAAAAGGTTTCTTCTCTCGATCTCTCTAGTAGCTTAATGGGAAAGCACCCGACCGGCAATCGGAAGTTCTGTGGTTCGATTCCCAGCTCAGGGAAAGGAGAAGATCTTTTTTCAGAAAAAAAATTAATTGCTACTATTTTTCAAAATGTATGCTAGTATTGACACTATTTTGAATTTCTCAAATAATAAGTCAGAGGCCTGTAAGTATGAATATTTAATAAACGTTTTTTTTTTCAAGGGTTACTAGATCATTATCCGAAAGATCACACAGATTTCGAAGACTGCTTAGCTGCTAGGGACAGGCTCGGAGAAACATTACTTGAGGCTTTCACCATTTTGCATCAAGCGGTAAGTTTATTTAATTATTTGCAACGAGACAAAGAAAGTTCACTTTTATGTTGATCTGTTTACAGGAAAACCTTGTTCAACTTTGTGAATTACAAAGAGACATAAGCGGTTTTGACCATCTAGTCCAGGGAGACCGGAAATTCATTAGGCAAGGTTGCTTGCAAAAATACAGTCGCAAAGGCTTTCAGCAGTGGATGTTTTTCTTGGTGAGTAACTTCTGGGTTCGGACTCTTGCCACTACTGACACTTTTTTGGAAATATGCCACTATTTTGAACAAAATTCCACTCATGACGCTATTGAGACTATTTGACACTTTTTTTTAAAGATGCCACTATTTTGAAAAAAATTCCACTCATGACGCTATTGAGACTATTTGACACTTTTTTTGGAAATATGCCACTATTTGAAAAAAAAATCGACTCATGCCACTATTGACACTATTTGACATTTTTTTAGTGATGCCACTATTGTGAAAAAAAATCCACTAATGCCACTATTGACACTATTTTACATTTTTTTAACGATGACAGTATT
>CAKNYM010048059.1:16475-36453 GCA_932195095.1 Andricus curvator | reverse complement strand
TTTGACACTATTTTTTTTCAAGATGCTACTACTTTGACACATTTTTTTAAAGATGCAACTATTAGAAAAAAATTGACTCATGCCACTATTGACACTACTTTACATTTTTTAGCGATGCCCATATTTTGAAAAAATCCACTAATGCCACTATTGGCACTACTTTACATTTTTTTAGCGATACTAGTATTTGGAAAAAATTCCACTTATGCCACTATTGACTCTGACACTGTTTTGACTCTTGCCACTACTGACACTATTTGACAATTTTTTGGAAATATGCCACTATTTTGAAAAAAATTCCACTCATGCCGGTATTTACCCTATTTGACACTTTATTTTAAAGATGCCACTATTTGAACAAAATCGACTCATGCCAGTATTGACACAATTTGACATTTTTTTAGTGATGCCGCTATTTTGAAAAAATATTCCACACTATTGACACTACTTTACATTTTTTTAACTATGTCAGTATTTTGAAAAAATTCCACTTATGCCACTATTGACACTATCTGACACTATTTTTTTCAAGATGCTACTACTTTCACACATTTTTTTAATGATGCAACTATTACAAAAAAATTGACTCATGCCACTATTGACACTATTTTACATTTTTTTAACGATGACAGTATTTTGAAAAAATTCCACTTATGTCACTATTGAAACTATTTGACACTATTTTTTTTCAAGATGCTACTACTTTGACACATTTTTTAAAAGATGCAACTATTAGAAAAAAATTGACTCATGCCACTATCGACTCTAACACTTATTTGACACTGTTTTGACTCTTGCCACTACTGACACTATTTGACACTAATTTGGAAATATGCCACTATTTTGAAAAAAATTCCACTCATGACGCTATTGAAACTATTTGACACTTTTTTTTAAAGATTTGAAAAAATGGACTCATGCCACTATTGGCACTATTTGACATTTTTTTAGCGATGCCGCTATTTTGAAAAAAATTCCACACTATTGACACTATTTTACATTTTTTTTAACGATGACAGTATGTATTTTGAAAAAATGCACTTATGCCACTACTGACACTATTTGACAGTGTTTTTTAAAGATTCCACTATTTTGATAGTATTTTGCAAAAATTTTCACTCATGACACTATTGACACTATTTTACATTTTTTTTAGCGATGCCACTATTTTGAAAAAAATTTCACTCATGACGCTATTGACACTATTTGACAATTTCTTTTGAGCGATGCCACTATTTTGAAAAAAAATCCAATTATGCCACTATTGACACTTTTTTTTAGCTATGTCACTATTTTGAAAAAAATCTCACTCATGCCGCTATTGACAATATTTGAAACTTTTTTTTAAAGATGCCACTATTTTGAAAAAAGTTCCTCTTATGCCACTATTGGCAGTATTTGACACTTTTTTTTAGCGATGCCACTATTTTGAAAAAAAATCCACTCATGCCACTATTGACACTATTTGGCACTTTTTTTGAGCGATTCCACTATTTTGACAGTATTTTCAAAAAAATTCCATTCATGACACTATTGACATTATTTGACCCTTTTTTTTTTAATTCCACTCATACCACGATTTACACTATTTGAAATTTTTTGAGCGATACCAAACGCTATTTAAAAAAATTCCACTCATGCCTCCACTGAGACTATTTATACTTTTTTTAGCGATGCCGCTAGTTTGAAAAAAATTTCACTCATAATGCTATTGACACAATATGACACTGTTTTTGAGCGATGCCACTATTTTGAAAAAAAATACAGTCATGCCACTATTGACACTATTTTACATTTTTTCGAGCGATGCCCTTATTTCGAAAAAAATCCACTAATGCCACTATTGACATTATTTTACATTTGTTTTTCGTAATGCCAGTTTTTTTCAAAAAATTCCACTTATGCCACTATTGACACTATTTGGCACTGTTTTTGAGCGATTCAACTATTTTGACAGTATTTTGAAAAAAATTCCACTCATGACACTATTTACATTATTTGACACTTTTTTGTAAAAAAATTCCACTTATACCACGATTTACACTATTTGAAATTTTTTGAGCGATACCACTATTTCAACACTATTTAAAAAAATTCCACTTATGACACTATTTGACACTATTTTTCAAGATGCTACTATTTTGACACATTTTTCAAAAGATGCAACTATTAGAAAAAAATTGACTCATGCCACTATTGACACTATTTTATATTTTTTTCGAGCGATGCCACTATTTTGAAAAAAATCCACCAATGCCACTATTGACACTATTTTACATTTTTTTAGCGATGCTAGGATTTTGAAAAAATTCCACTTTTGCCACTATTGACACTATTTGAAACTTTTTTTTAGCGATGCCATTATTTTGAAAGAAATTCCACGCTTGCCACTATTGACAATATTTTACATTTTTTGAGCGATACCACTATTTTGAGAAATTTCCACTCATGCCACTATTGACACTATCTTACATTTTTTCGTGCGATGCCACTATTTTGAACAAAATCCACTAATGCCACTATTGACACTATTTTACATTTTTCTTAGCGATGCCCGTATTTTGAATAAATTCCACTTATGACACTATTGACGCGATTTTGTTCAAGATGCTACTATTTTGACACATTTTTTTAAAGATGCCACTATTAGAAAACAATTGACTCATGCCACTATTGACACTATTTTACATTTTTTTCGAGGGATGCCACTATTTTGAAAAAATTCCTCTTTTGCCACTATTGACACTCATTGGCACTGTTTTTTTTTTCAAGATGCCACTATTTTGTCACTATTTTGAAAAAAAATCCACTCACGCAGCTATTGCCACTATTTTTATTTGGCGATGCCAGTATTTTGAAAAAATTCCACTTATGCCAGTATTGACACTATTTGACACTTTTTTTGAGCAATGACATTTTTTTTAAATTCCACGCATCTCATTATTGGCAGCATTTGATTTTTTTTAGCGATACAACTATTTTGACACTATTTTAAAAAAGTTCCACTCGTACCACTATTGACAATATTTTACAATTTTTTGAGCGATATCACTATTTTGAAAAAAGTTCCGCTTATTTCACTATTTTTTAGCGATGCCACTATTTAAAAAAAAATCCACTCATGCCACTATTTGACACTTTTTCGAGCGATAACACTATTTTGACAAAAATCTCTCTCATGCTACTATTGACACTATTTGAAAATTTGTTGAGCGATACCATAATTTTGAAAAAATATCCACTCTTGCCACTATTGACAATATTTGACACTTTTTTTTAAAGGTGCCACTATTTGAAAAAACGACTCATAACACTATTGCCAATATTGACATTTTTTTTAGCGATGCCACTATTTTGAAGAAAAATCCATTAATGCCACTATTGACACTATTTGACTTTTTTTTGAGCGATGACACTATTTTGAAACAAATTCCACTCATGCCACTATTGACACTATTTGGCACTGTTTAGAGCGAGTCCACTATTTTGACAGCATTTTGAAAAAATTCCACTCATGCCACTATTGACACTATTTGATACTTTTTTGAGCGATACCTATATTTTGAAAAAATCTCACTCATGTTACTATTGGCACTATTTGACAATTTTTTTAAAGAGGCCACTATTTTGAAAAAATCCACACATTGGACTATTTAATATTGACACTGTTTGACACTTTTTTTTTAACAATGCCACTATTTTGACACTAATTAGAAAAAATTCCACTTATGCCACTTATGTCACCATTTGATTTTTTTAGCAATGCTACTATTTTTGCACTATTTAAAAAAAAATCTGTTCATAACACTATTGACACTACTTGACACTTTAAAAAAATATATACTACTATTTTGAATAAAATCGATTTAAAAAGATTCTAAAACATTGTAATGAATCCGGAAGATTTTAAACAAAATTTAGGAATAATTCGAGTCAGTTAAACAGATGTTTAGAAATTTTTAGAATTTAAAGAGATTAAAAATATTTTAAAACTTTGAAAGATTGCCGAACATTTATGCAATATTCTCAAATTGTTTCCAAACGTCAAATCAAAATTTTCCTAAAATTTGGTGAAATCCTGTAAAATAAATAAAAATTTCTCAGAAATTTTCTAGATACTTTTTCATGTTAAAAATTATTTTTTCCTTAGATTTTTTTTTATTTTGGACTGAAAAATCTGTTTTGGTTGCAAATTCAACATTTCTGTTGAAAATTCCTCTTTTTGGTTTGAAAATTCCTCTGTTTCGGTAGAAATTTCATCTTTTTTTAAAATTAAAATTACAATTGCTTGATCTTTTTTGGCTGCTGATTAAACCATTTTGTTGAAAATTCGTCTTTTGGATGAATTCAAATTCTATTGATTAAAAATTTAAAAAAAATTTTAGTTTAATTATCAGCTATAAAATTTTTCGTTGAGACATCTTTTTGTTTGCAGATTCATCATTTTAGTTCAGGATTAATCTCTTTCGAAAAGAAAAATGTGATCATTTTGTTAAAAATTTGTCTTTCTTCGCAGGAAATTAATCTTCTTGATTGGAAATTTATCTTTTTGGTTGCGGATTCAACTATTTTGTTGATTTTTTTTTTATAAATTCAACTATTTTTTTTTATTTAAAATCAAAATATTTTTGGATTGAAATATCAAAGATTACATTTTTGTTGAGAATTCATCTTTTTCGTTGAAAATACAACTGCTTGGATGACAGTTGAACTTCTTTGTCAAAAAGTCATTTTTTTTGTTAAAGATTCATTATTTTAGTTAAAAATTAATCTTTTCTGGTAAAAAATTAACTTTTTGTGTGGAAAATTCATATTTTAAAGTTAAAAAACTAAATTTTTTTGTAGAAAATTTGTCTTTTGTAAAACACTTAAGGGGGTTTTTTTTAATACAACTGGTTGAAACTTATATTTTTTGGTTTAGGATTCAACTTTTTTTGGATAATTTGTCTTTTTTAGATGAATTCAAGTGTTTTTTATTTCAAATACAATTTTATTTATTGAAATATGGAAAATTCATATTTTCAAGTTAAAAAAGTGAGTTTTTTTGCAGAAAATTTGTTTCTCTTAGAAAATATGTAATGGTTTTTTGTTAAAAATACAACTGGTTGAAACTTAATCTTTTTTAGTTGAAAATTCAACTATTTGGTTAAAGATGAAGTATTTTGTTTAAATTTTGATTTGACATATCAAGATTATTAAGAAAATTATATTTATATAACCTTAAAAACAAATAAGTCTAAAAAATACAGTCATTCGAAATTTTTATTTTGAACTGAAAATTATTTTGCAGTTTTCCGACGTATTACTCTTAAAAAAAAATAAATAAATCTAAAAAATAGTCATTCGAAATTTTTATTTTGAACTGAAAATTATTTTGCAGTTTTCCGACGTATTACTATTAAAAAAAATAAAAAAGTAAATCTAAAAAATAGTCATTCGAAATTTTTATTTTGAACTGAAAATTATTTTGCAGTTTTCCGACGTATTACTCTATACATCGAGAACTCAGCAACCCTCTCAGTGTTTCCGAGTACATGGCCAGCTTCCTCTGAAAGGCATGTCGATTCAAGAAAGCGATAACAAGACAGGAACAGATTTTGCTTTCGTTATTCTAGGCCAAGGCAATCAGTAAGTATATTTGATTATTTTTAATTAATTTAGAGAGCAGAGTAGAGCCACTGTTCAACAACATTTTTTCTTGATAATCTCGAATTGAAAGCGTTTGAAATTTAAGGAAAATGTATGAAATGATTTTGAATTGAAAACTTTACAATTCCAACTAAAACTTTTTAATTTTGACAATTTCATTCCGTCTCATTTCTAATTCAAAGCGTTCAGAATTAAACAATTTTATTTTGAATTCAAGAATCTCGAAATTGAATGATTTCAGATTAGAATTTTAAAAGAGGACAATTTTAAAACGTCAAAAATGGAATCTTTTCTAATCAGAATTTTCAAAAATAGATTATTTAAAATTCATAAGGAATGGAAATTGTATTATTTTTAATTAAAAGCATTCAAAATTTAATAATTTAAAAGCGAAATCTTTTGAATTTTAATAAATTTAAATTCGAAGCGATTCAAATTTGACAATTTGAAATTGAAAACTAAATTGAATGTTTCAAAGTAAAAGCATCTTGAAATTCTGGACATCTAAATTTTTATTCAATTAAAAAAAAATTTATTCAACACAAAAATTGATTAGACAAATTTTTCTAAAATCAAAAAAATAAATTCATCTTTATTTTCACTGTTCAAATTGGAAAAATGTTCAATTATGAACGTTCAAAATAAAATATTAAAAAATGAAAAATGTATGCACCAGAAACTTGAAACTTCAGAATTCAGAATTATAAAATTGTAACCATTATAAATTTAAAAAAAAATCAATTATTCAATAGAAAAATTGTTGTTTTTTTAAAACTGAGTTTGAATCGAACTTTTTGGAAGATTTTCCAAATAAAAAAAAACTTCAGTATTCAATGCCTGGTTCTAAAATCTGCTCGTTTTTGAGGCTTGAATTTTAGTTTAAGTTTCAAGTTTCTGGAGTATACAATTTTTCATTTTTTTAATATTTCTCATTCAAAATTATTTTTATTTTGAAAAGTTTTTTAGAATAATTCAATTTTAAAGGTTTATAATTGAAAGTTTTTACATTTTGGACGGTAGAAATCAAGGTGAATTTATTTTTTGATTTTAGAAAAATTTGTCTAAACAATTTTCATGTTGAATCATAATTTTTAAAATTTAATAAAAATTTCGATTTCTAGAATTTTGGAATGCTTTTAATTGGAAATAATACAATTATCATTCCTCTGAATTTTGAATTATTATTTTTTTAATTCTAATCGGAAATAATTCAATTTTTAACGTTTTCTAATTATCCTCTTTTGACATTTTAATCTGAAATCATTCAATTTCGAGATTCTTGAATTCAAAATAAAATTGTTCAATTCTGAAGGTTTTGAGTTTTGAAAGCTTCTGTTCAAATTTTTTTTCAATTTATCAGTTATGGGTAGAAAATTAATCTCTTTTTTGGTTGAGGATTCAGCTATTTTCTTGAAAATTCTTCCTCTTTGATTGAATGCAACTGTGACTGATTTCAAATTAAAAGCTTTTTTGAATGAAATAATATCAACTATTATATTTTTCGTTGAGAATTCGTCTATTTTGAATGAAAGTTCAAAAACGCAACTGTTTTATAGAAAATTCATCTTTGTGACTTGAAAATTCAACAATTTAGTGTACATTTTTTTCTTTCTTGGTTCGAAATTCGGCTTTTTCGTTTCAAAATGTATCTCTTTTGGTAAGAAAATCTATTTTTTTTTAATTGGATACAACTATGTTTGATTTCAAATTAAAAGATTTTTTGGTTGAAATAATATCAACTATTATATCTTTCCTCGAGAATTCATCTACTTTGTTTGAAAATTCATGCATGTTGTTAAAAATTTGACTATTTTATTTGGTTTGATCAGTAAATTTTTTCTTAAAAATTCATATCTTCTGTTTTAAAAATTCAATTGTTTTCTAGAAAATTTTTTTCTTTCTTGTTTCAAAATTCGAGTACTTTATTTCAAAATGTATCTCTTTCGGTAAAAAAATCTCATTCATTTTGGTTGAAAATTTAACTATTTTGTTAGAAATTTAACTTTTTCGTTGAAAATTTGTCTTTTTGGTTTGAAAATGGTCGAAAATTCAACTATTTGGTTGAAAATTAACTTTTTTGGTTCCAAATTAATATTTTCGGTATGAAAGTTCAATCATTTGGTTGAAATTGTATGTCCTTTTTTAAAAATTTAACTATTTTGGTGGAAAGTCCAAATTTAGTTCAAAAGTAACTTTTTTGTTGAAAATTCGTCCTTTTGGTTTGAGAATTAATTTCTTCCGGTAAAAAAATGTCATATAATTTGGATCAAAATATAGTTGTTTGGTTAAAAAATGTGACTGAAAAATCTTACTTTAGCTAATGCCAATTTTTTTAAATTAAGTTTTTATGAATTATCATCTTAGTTATTTTTATTTTTAAATTATAAAATTAATGAAGTGAAAAAAGTAACTTTTTAGGTAACTTTTAACGTTACTTTATCCAGTTACTGTAAATAATTACAGTTAAAAGTAACGTAACTGTAACTAGTTACTCAAAAAAGTAACTTACTCAACAATAATTAATTATATCACATTAATAAGTTACTGATCATTTGCTTCTTTTTTTTCTAGTTATTTGACAGTCGCGGCTAATAATGAAGAAGAAAAAGAACGTTGGTTGGAAGATTTAAATTCGACTGTTGCGATGGCAAATTCAGCGGATACTAAGTCGCCTTATTCGAATCTCAAAACGTGCAGTAAGTATTTTTATAAGTAAACTAAACAACAAATACGTGCATGTTTTTTATTTTTGTTTCGTGGAATTCCTAAGTTAAAATATAAAATTAATATTAATGAAAAATTGTTGTCTCTCATAGTATCTATTAAAATAATAGAAAAAGCAAGGACGATATTTTTTATAATTGATGAAAGTTGATGTCTAAACTTCAGAATTAATATAATAATATTTTTGTACAATATAATAGAGGGAATTAAAACGTTAAAAAAAATTTATCTTGGAAATTCAATGATTTCCGATATTAAAACGCCAATAAAACTAAAAACTATAAGTAAACTACAAATTTAATGGATCTGAATCATAATCTGAAAAATCTTATGATTTAAAAAAATTAAAACTATCAATTTTCGACGAGGAACACTTACTTAACCTAACCAAAACTAGTTTAAAATTATAAATCTTATGTAAAATTTAATGATTTTTGTTTAAAATAAACGATTTCTGGTGAAAAATGTTAACATAATCTTAAATTGTTCCCAAACTGTAAAAATTCTTTGAAATATAATTTTTTAAATTAAAAATACCAATTTCTGACGAAAAACACTAACATAATCCAAAATTGTTGAAAGATTGTAAATCTGGTTCAAATTATTATAATTTTTGTATGAAAATGCTAATTTTCGAATCGAAACGCCAACTCAACCTAAAATTGTTCAAAAATTATTAATCCTCTTTGAAATCTAATTATTTTTGAATAAAAATGTCAATTTCACACGAAAAGCAATAATTCTATCCAAAATTGTTTAACTTTGTAAATTTTATTGTTTGAAACAAAAATCATTTAATTTAAATCTGAATGATTTTTGTTTAAAATAACCGATTTCCTGTGAAAATGTTAATATAAACTGAAACTATTAAAAAAATGCTTATCTTATTCGAATTATAATAGTTTTTGTTTTGAAATACCTAGAATACCAATTTTTGGTGTAAAACCCTAACATAACCTAAAATTGTTAAAATTTGTGAAGATTTGAAATTTTTTTTAATACCAATTGCTGACGGAAAACACTAACTTAATCCAAAATTGTTAAAATGTTCTAAATCTTGTTCAAATTATAATGATTTTTTTTCTAATTTAAAATATCAATTTTCGGCAAAAAACAATGCCAGAATCCAAAATTGTTCAAAGATTCAAAATCTTTGTGCAAAACACTAAGAAAAGAAAAATTTTGTTACAAAAATTTATTCTATTGAATCTATTTTTTTATTAAAAATACCAATTGTCGAAGAAAAACACTAATATAATCCAAAATTGTTCAAAGCTTTTAAATCTTGTTCAAATTATAATGATTTTTGATTTAAAATATCAATTTTTTTTATAAAACGCAAACGTAACCTGAAAATGTTAAAAAAAATGTGAACCTGTAAAGTCTAATTATTTTTGTTTAAAATAACCGAGTTCCTGTTAAAAACGTTCAAATTATAATGATTTTTGTTTAAAGTACCAATTTAGGTTTAAAACGCTAACATAACCTAAAATTGTTAAAAAATTATTAACATTTAAAATCTAGTTTTTCAACTAAAATAACCAATTTCGCCGAAAAACAGTGACATAATCCAAAATTGTTAAAAGATTCTAAATCTTGTTCAAATTTTAATGATTTTTGTTTGAAGTACCAATTCGGGTTTAAAACACTAACATAACCTAAAAATGTTGAAAGTTGTGAATCTTCTTTATAATCTATTTTTTTTAACTAAAATAACCAAATTCGGCGAAAAAATACTAACGTGACCAAAAGTTGTTAAAAATTATGAGCCTTTTAATGCTAATTATTTTTGTTTAAAATAACCGAGATCCTGTGAAAAACGTGAATATAAGGTGAAACTGTTCAAAAATTGCAAATCTTTGTTCAATATACGATTTTTTATTTAAAATACCGATTGGTTCAAAGCGCTCATATAAGCTTAAATTGTTGAAAATTTTGAATCTTTTTAAAAATATATTTGTTTAAATGAAAATACGAATTTCCGCCGAAATACACTAACATAACCCAAAATTGTTAAAAGATTGTTAATGTTGTTCAAATTAGAATCGTTTTTGTTTTAAAATATCAATTTTTGGTGTAAAATGGTAACATAACCTAAAATTGTTCGAATTTGTGAATCTTCTTTGAAATGTAATTTAAAAAAATAAAAATACCAATTTATGACAAAACCACTAACATAACCCAAAATTGTTAGGAGATTCTTAATTTTGTTCAAATTATAATGATTTTTGTTTCAAAATATCCATTTTTGGTGTAAAAAGCTAACATGACCTAAAATGGTAAAACCTGTAAATCTTCTTTGTAATCAAAATTTTTAATTAAAAATAGAAATTTCCGATAAAAAACACTTTCATAATCGAAAATTGTTAAAAGATTCTAAATCTTGTTAAACTATAATGATTTTTGTTTTAAAATATAAATTTTGTGTGTATAACGCTAACGTAACCTAAAATTGTTCGAAAATTATGAACCTGTAAAATCGAGTTTAAAATGACCGACTTCCTATGAAAAACGTTAATATACCTGAAATTGTTCAAAAATTGCAAATCTTTGTTCAATTTATAATGATTTTAGTTGAAAGTACATTTTTTAAAACAAGATAAACTTTGAAAAACTAAATTGCGCAACAAAATTGCACAAAAAGGCTTAAAAAGAATTATGTTCTTCAACAAACTGTTTTTAAAAAAACAAATACTCAAGAAATTCAATTTATGCAAAATAATTGCACAAGAAGAGTTAAAATAAGAGAAATATGTTTACAAAAACAAACTTTAAGAACCAAAAATTGTTAAAGAGATTCTTAATGTTGTTCAAATTATAATTATTTGTATTTTAAAACGCCAATGTCTGGTGTAAAATGCTAACATAACCTAAAATTGTTCAAATTTGTTAATCTTCTTTGACATCTAAGTTTTTCATTAAAAATACCAATTTCCGACGAAAAACACTAACATAACCCAAAATTGTTAAAGGATTTTTAATGTTGTTCAAATTATAATGATTTTTCTTTTAAAATATAAATTTCTTGTGTATAACGCTAACACAACCTAAAATTGTTGAAAGTTGTGAATCTTCTTCGAAATCTAATTTTTAAATTAAAAAAAAACAATTTCTGATAAAAAACAATAACATAATCCAAAGTTGTTAAAAGATTTTAAATCTTGTTCAAATTATGATTTTTGTTTTAAAATATCAATTTTTTCTGTAAAACGCTAACTTAACCTAAAATTGTTGAAAACTTATGAACCTCAAAAATTTTAATTCATTATTATAAATGCAATTATTATAATTTACTGTTCATTTTTATAAATTTTGAGTCTTCTTCGAAACTTTATGATTTTATATTACAGGGTGTCTACCCTACCTGGAAAACCTGGGATTGTCAGGGAATTTTTATATACCTGGAAAAACCTGGAAATGTCGGGGATTTTTTTTTTTTAAGTCAGGAAATTTTTTCGAGAGTATGCTTAATTTTTTTCTTTTAATACAATATAAAATTGAATAGCAATAATTCCTTGTTTGTAAAAATAGTTCTACATTACTGTATTTAACTACTTTGTTGAAAATTTGTTTTTGGATTTGAAATTAATTTTTTAACTGAAAATTTAACTATTTTATTTTTGGTAAAAAATTAACCACTTTTAGTTGAAAATTTAAGTATCTGGTTGAAAATTCATGTATTTTGCTGAAAATTCGTTCTTTTTGGTATAAAATTAATCTTATTGGTTTAAGACTTACCTTTTGCTTGGAAATTCAACTGTTTTTAATTAAAAATTAAAAATTTTTTTTTGGTTGAAATATCAACTGCTACATTTCTTGTTTAGAATTCATATTTTTTTAAATGAGAATTTAATGGGTTAAAATTTAAACTATTTTGTTAAAAATTAATTTTTCTGGCTGAAGATTCATCATTTTAATCAAAAATTAATCTCTTTGGTTGAAAAATGAACTACTTTGTTGAAAATTTGTTTTTTCTTTGGCTGAAAATTAATTTTTTTACTGATAATTTAACTATTCTAGTTGAAGTTTTAACTACTTCGCTGAAAATTGGTTTGTTTTTTTTTTTGTTAAAAATGATTTTTTAACTGAAAAAGTAATTATTTCAGTTCAGTATTCCATCATTTTAGTTACAAATTCATATTTTCCGTTGAACATTAATTTTCTTACATACAAATTTATTTATTCAATTTTTGGTTGAAAAATTATTTTTTTTTTTAGCTGAAAATTCGTCTTGTTTAGTAGAAATTAATCTTTTTGGTTTAAAATTCAATTATGTAAGTTGAAAATTCATCATTTTAATTTAAAATGTATCGTTTTCGTTGAAAATTTATATTTTTTAGTTGAAAATTTAACTACATGGTTGAAACTTTGCGTTTTTTAGTTGAAAATTCATGTATGTTGTTTAAAAATCGATTTTTTTTGTAAGAAATTAAGCTTCTTTAAAAATTCATCTTTTTGGTCGAAAATTCAAGTATTCCAGTTGAATATTCATAATTCTAGTTTAAAATTTGCCTTTTTTGTAAAAAATTAATTTTTTCAACAGGAAATTTAATTATTCCATTTTTGTTTAAAAACTGATCTTTTTTAGTTCAAACTTTAACTATATGGTTGAAAATTTGTCTTTTTTCAGTAGAAAATTTAACTAGAGGGCGGCAACTTTGTCTTTTTTAGTTGAAAATTCATGTATGTTGTTGCGAAATCGAATTTTTTTTGTAAGAAATTAAGCTTCTTTAAAAATGTATCTTTTTTTTTGGTTGAAAACTCAAGTATTTCAGTTAAATATTCATCATTTTAGTTGAAAATTTGCCTTTTTTTTGTAAAAAATTGATTTTTTTCAACTGCAAATTTAATTATTCTATTTTTGGTTGAAAACTGATCTTTTTTATTTCAAATTTTAACTATATGATCGAAAATTTGTCTTTTTTAGTTCAAAATTCAACTATTTCGTTTAAAATTTAAGTATTTCGGTTAAATATTCATAATTTTAGTTGAAAATTCTACTTTTTGGTTGAAAGTGAAACTCTTTTGGTAAAAATTCGTCTTTTTGGTTTAAAATTCATCTATTCCAGTTGAAGATTCATAATTTTAGTTGAAAATTCATCACTTTGGTTCACATTTTTTTGTGGAAAATTAATTTTTTTAACCGAAAATTTAATTATTATATTTTTGTTTGAAAATTGATCTTTTTCAGTTCAAAATTCAACTAAATGTATGAAAATTTGCCTTTTTTTATTTGAAAATTAAACTTTTTCATTATAAATTCATTTATATTTGGTTAAAAAATTATCTGTCTTGTTGAAGATGCAATATTTTTATTTGAAAAGTTAGGAATTTGAAGCGTTTTGAATTGAATTTTAAAAATTGCGAAATATTTGAATGGCTTAGTACTATGAAAAATTATACCTGGAAAAAACTTGAGATACCTGGAAAAAACCTGGAATTGTCAGGGAATTTTTTTCTAGGATTTGAGTAGACACCCTGCATTAAAATTCTTTAAAAAAATACTCAACTCAAAACTTTTAATTTAACCGCACAGGAGATAATGAGCCTAGAGTAGATATCATTAATTAAAAGCGCTAATATACCTAAAATAATGAATTATAATTATTTTATATGATTAATTTTATATAATATTATTTATTGTTTATTTATTTATTATTCATTTATTATTTATTTATCTATTTATTTATCATATTATATTTTATATTATATTTTATTAGTTATTTAATTAATTTAATTAATTTAATATTGCAATTCAATGCCCTATATGAATAATAGAAATGCATCTGAAGTAGAAATATATTGCTATTCTTTAAATTGAAAAGTTTTAGACTCTGCAGATGAGATGGGTGATGGATTGGGAATTGAAGTGGACAGAACAAGTTGTGGAGGAGCTAAAGCGTCACAGAGGAGTAACACAACTGTTCATGTTTGCTGGCATCGAAATACGAGCATCAGTTACAGCGACCAACTTCGTGCATTCGAAGTAAGTTTTTATACCATAAATTTACAATTTCAGGGTTGCTACAATACCCGGAAAAGTCATGGAATTTTCCTAGTCGCACGTATTTATAATAAAATAAAATAAATGAATTTTAATTCCAGATTACAAATTTTTTTATTATAATAATAATGAGAATGGGGTTTAGAATTCAATAATTACTGTAATGTCCTTTCAAAGATTACAGTCCGTCCCCTTTTTTTACCTAATCTCCCTTTTTCCCCCTTAACTTGGAAAAAAACCATTAAACGCCTAAATTCGAGAATTTTTATCCAATTTTCTCCTTTTCTCCCTTTTTCAAAAGGTTTCGATTCATTTTTTGTGAATCATATGCAAAAATTCAAGACTTTATATAAGAAAACGCTTGGAAAGAAATTCTTTTTGATAATACCAATTTCAAATATTTCCTCAACGATTTATTCGATAGTTTTGTAGATTTGAAGGACATCGTCGACATAGAAGAAATCGCTAACGATTCCAAATATACTCTAAAAACAGGGAAAATAAAGAGATTTTTCAAGCAAATAGGGGAATAAATTTTTTTTTTAATTATGTTTATACTATATTAAATTCAATTTGAAATGATTCATATTTCTAATATATTTAAGTAAAAATATTGCATTTTCAACCAAATAGATGAATTTTTTACCAGAAAGTTGAATTTTCCACTAAAAAGGTAAATTTTCAACCCAGAAAATTAATTTTCTACCAAAAATGACGCATTTTCAACCGAAAAGATCAATTTTCAACCAAAGAGATGCATTTTTAACAAAGTAGCTCAACTTGTAAGCAAGTAGTTGATTTTCATTAAACAAAGAGATTAATTTCAAATCACAAATAGTTTAATGCAACCAAAAAAGAAAAATGTTCTACAAAACAGTTGAATTTTCAAATTATGAATTTTAAATAACAGAAAACGAATTTTTAACAAAATATTTGAATTTTTAACCAAAAAGATGATTTTTTAACCAAGAAGATTAACTTTCTACCAAAAAGACGAATTTTCAACCAAGAGGTGAATTTTCAGCTAAAAAGATTAATGTTATAACGAAAAAATGCATTTTTAACAAAGTAGTTCAATTCTAAACGACAAATATGACAGTTGATATTATAAACAAAAAATATTTTTATTTTGAATAAAAAGCAGTTGAATTCAGCCAAAAAAGACAAATTTTCTACAAAACACTTGCATTTTCAACCAAAAAGCTTATTTTTCATCAAAGAAAATTAATTTTCTACCAGAAAAGTTGAATGTTCAAACAAGAGATGAATTTTCAGCTAAAATTATTAATCTTCAACCAAAAAAAATGAATTTTTAACAATGTAGTTGAACTTTTAACCAAGTGGTTGAATTTTCAACCGAAAAAGAATCCCCAACGAAAAATTTAATATAACCAAAAAATATTTTAATTAAAAAAAAAAAGTTGAATTCATCCAAAAAAGGCCAATTTTCTACATAAGAGTTGAATTTGCAACCCAAAAAGGCTAATTTTTGACAAAATAGTTAAATTTTCAACTAAAATAATGAATTTTCAACCAAAAAAATGAGTTTTTAACAAAATTGTTACTTTTTCAACCAATAAAGATTTTATTTTAAACCACAAATAGTTTAATTCAACAAAAAAAGACGAATTTTATACAAAACAGTTGCATTTTTAACCCGAAAATATGAATTAAAAAAAAAAAGAATAATTTTTTTCAAAATGTTTGAATTTTCAACCAAAAAGTTGATGTTTCTACTAAAAGGATGAATTTTTAACCAAGAAGATTAATTTTCAACCCAAAAAGGCGAATTTAAAAAAAAAAGTTACTTTTTCAACCAAAAGAGATAAATTTTCAACTAAAATAATAAATCTTCAACCCAGAAATGTTTTATTTTTAACCACAAATAGTATAATTAAAAAAGGACGAATTTTCTACAAAACAGTTAAATTTTCAACCCGCAAATATGAATTAAAAAAAACTAATTTTCTACAAAGAATTTGAACTTTCAACCCAAAAAGACAAATTTTCAAAGAAATAGTTATTTTTTCAATCGAAGAGATGAATTTTCATCTAAAATGACGAATCCTCAACCAGAAAAGAATGCATTTTTAACAAAGTAGCTCAACTTTTAACCAGCTAGTTGATTCCTCAACCAAGAACATTAATTTTCTACCAGAAAAGACGAATTTTCAACCAAGTGATGAATGTTCAGCTAAAATGATTAATCTTCAACTAAAAAATGAATTTTTAAAAAAGCTGTTCAACTTTGAACAAACTAGTTGAATTTTCAACCAAAAAAGATGAATTCTCAACGACAAATGTAATATTTGATATTATAACAAAAAAAGCTTTTAATTTTAAATCAAACATTTGTATTTTAAATTTGAAAAAATGAAATTTCTCCCAAAAGAGATGAATTTTCAAATCAAAAGGCTTTCGAACGACTATTTAAAAATTTTCTTTGTTTATTTGCTTCAAGGTTATATAAATTTAATTTTCCTAGGTTTCTCGAGAAAATTCAAAAAAATTTTTGAAGATTTTAGATATGTCGTAAAAGTATCTAGAAAATTTCTGTGACATTTGTTTTTATTTTACAGTGTTTTACAAAATTTTAGTGAAAATTTTAGTTGCTTAAAAGATATTTAAGTTTTTTTGACGCTTGTAAAAAATTTATAAATATTTTTCAAATGTCCGGAATCCTGTTAAAGTTTTAAAATATTTGTAACCTCTTCAAAATTTAAAAAATTCCGAAATATCTTTTAAACTGACTCGAATTAATCCTAGACTTGTTTTAAAATCTTCTTGATTCATTTCTTACAATTTTGGCAATCTTCATTAATTTTTTATAATCTTCTTAAAATTATAAATTTTGTTTTAAGTTTTTTGAAATTTTTTTTTTAAACTTCTAAATATCTTTTAAAATAATTCGAAGTTTTCCTACAATTTTGAAAAAATTCTGCAAAATTAAAAAAATTGTTTCGAAATCTTTTAGATTCTTTATAAAGAATTTGGAAATCTTTTGGAATGTTTTGAAATCTTTTTCAATATTCTCTTAAAATAAATATTTTAAAATAAAAAATTATTAAAAATTTTCCGAGAAATCTTGAGAGAATTCTATTTACTCTCTCGAAACCTTTCAAAATTCTTAAAAAGCTTCTAAACTTTTTGTTCGAAATCTTCAAAAATCTACAGTTTCTTTCATATCAATTTATTTTTGTATTCTCTCAAAACTTCTAAATATCTCTTAAACTTACTCGAATGTTTTTCTAAAATTTTATAATTATATAAATATAATGCCAGAAATCATTCAAGAATCATTCAACATTATTTAAAAACTATAAAATTTCTTATAAAAAGACGCTTTTTTCGTCTCTAAATGTAAAAATAAATGTTAAATCTTTCCTCTAGTTTCCCCTCTTTTGTGAAAAAATTACCCTATTTCTCCATTTTTGCGCTGGAAAACCTGAAAAGGTCATGGAATTTCAAAGCCGGACTTTGTAGCAACCCTCTATTTCTTTTAGAATAAGTTTTTTCAAAATTCGATTTTATCACTTCAGAATCAGCTCAGTGGATTTCTCCTGCGGAAATTTAAAAACAGCAATGGATGGCAGAGGCTGTGGGTCGTTTTTACAAACTTTTGTCTATTTTTCTACAAATCGCATCGGGACGATTTTCCACTGGCGAGTTTGCCTTTACTGGGTTATACCGTCACGACTCCATCGGAAAAAGATGCAATCAATAAAGACTTTGTCTTTAAACTTCAGTTCAAAAATCACGTTTATTTCTTCAGGGCAGAAAGTGATTACACTTTTGGAAGGTAAGTTTTACAAATATTCGAACACGGTGGCCACAACCCGGGAGAAAATCGGGACTGACGATTTGTTACGGGGGGATGATCATGTATATAATAAGATATTATTATTGATATTAATATATAATTATATTAATTAATTAATTAATTGACATTATTTTAATTATATATTATATCATATATAATTATAATTAATCATTAATTTATATAAATATGATCATATATAAAATTATATAAAAATTCCGACAACCAAGTAAAAATTTTGAAAATTAAGTCTACAAATAATTCATTTTATTAAGAAAAATGATAGAAAACCTTGTACGAATTGAGAAAAAATTTTGCTTTTGATACTCTTGTGTACTTCAATCAAAACCTTCAAATTGTTTAATAATTCATGTATGTAATTTTTGGAAATTTGCAAATGAAACAAATAACTCGCCGTAATTGTACAAAAATTTAATATAAATTTAACTTTACGCGCCAAAGAAACCTGGTGAGTGAAAAACGAATCCAGTCAACAACAAATTAAAAAAAAAGTCAGGGAATTTTATTGGTCAGGGAAAAGTCAGGGATTTAGAAAAAAAGTCTTGCAAAAGTCAGGGAGTGTCTATAACTTTAAGTAAATATCAAGCAGAATAAATTTAAAAATTTCAATTTTAATATAAAATTATTTTATTCCGTTTATAAGACTTTAGGTTAAAAATGTTACAAGTTTAAGATACTGGTCTTTAAATATTAATGGTCAGGGAAAATGAAAAATTGGTCAGGAAAAAATTAGAGAATTGTTAAAATGAAGTTTTGCGGTAACCTTGATATAATATTCTTGTGAGTAATTTATTTTCCTTGTATTTATATTTATATTTCTTTTTTTTTTTTGCAATTGCTTCCTCCTGAAGATTATCTTTTTAGTTGTAAATTTTTTTATTTGTTTGAAAATTCAACTATTTTCGTAGAAAATTTACTTTTTCCTTAAAATTCGCATTTTGGTGTTGAAAAGACAACTGGGATCTTCTCTGCATGAAAATTCAACTATTTTTGTGAAAATTTGTTTTTTAATTGAAAAATTCATCTATTTTAGTAGAAATTGCAAAAAAAGGAATTTATTTTTATGTGGATTCGAAAAAATTTGATGGCGATATGCATGAAAATTCGAGGGTTTTTATTTCCCAACATTAAACATGTGAACAATTGAAAAAACTATTAATAAACCAATTTTTAAATATTATGTTTGAAACATTGTTTAAACAATAAGAAATAATAATTTCGAATTGAAAGCGTTTGAAATTTAAAAAAAATATATTGAACGATTTTTAATTGAAAGCTTTCCAATTTGAAATATTTCAGATTAGGTAAGAAAATACAAATTTTACAACAATTTACAATTTTACAAATTACAAAAAAAAAAGAACAATATTTCGAATGGAATGAAAATTAATTGAACTTGCATCATTTCTTCACAAAAGAATTTAAAATGAGATACTTTGGAATTAAACGTGTTTGAATTTGAAAATTTGTTAAACAAAAGCTTTCAACATTTAAAAATTTCTGACTAATATGTTTAAAATTGGACAGTTTCGTTAGAAAGGAGTTCAATTGTATAATTTCTAATTTTGAAAATTGGATCATTTAAAATCCAAAGGAATTAAACTTGTATCATTTCTTAATAACAAATTTAAAATTAGATAATTTGTAATTAAAAGTGTTTGAAATTGAAAAATTTGTAAACAGAAGAACTCAAAATTGAAAAATTTCCGACTAAATTTTTGAAAATTGAACAATTTTATTTTGAATTGATGAATCTCGAAATT
>CAKNYM010048058.1:215971-260142 GCA_932195095.1 Andricus curvator | reverse complement strand
AAAATTTTATTCTGAAAATTTCGAGTTCTGCGAATCGATACCCTACCGTACGGTAAGTACTGCCTTTTGACTACTCACAAAAATTTCTTAGCTTTTTTCCTGCTGTTTTGCAAGAGAGTTGAAGACCGTGCGAGACAAAAGACGCTAGCTACTCTTTCTCGTTGCTTGATGTTATGATTCTTCTCTCATGAACAAAGAAAGTATCGAACTCTTTCGACTACGGTAAGTACTGCCTTTTGACTACTCACACAAATTTCTTAGCTTTTTTCCTGCGGTTTTGCAAAAAAGTTGATGATTGCGCGAGACAAAAGACGCGAGCTGCTCTTCCTCGTTGCTTGATGTTATAATTCTCCTCTCATGAACGAAGGAATTATCGAACTCTTTTGACTACGATAAGTACTGCCTCTTCACTATTTTCAAACCATTTTAGAGATTTCAATTATCTAGTATGAACGAAATACAGGAGAATTTTGAAGAAAGTGAAATCCCCAGTGACGACGATTCGTACGATGATATCGAAAATAGCGAGGATGAATCTCTTTTTGCAGATAGCGTTTCAACACCGGAATTAGAATTCAACAACCACGAATTTGAGTTGAATGGTGATCCGAATAGTAACATAGACGAAGAGGATGATGATCCTCTCAGTTTTCGTGTTGCAGAGATGGATGGAATTTGGGAGAAAAAAAGGAGATTTCAGTTCAATCCACCATTTACTGAACATATCGGTCCTAAGAATATTCCAGGAAATATTAAAAAACCTGGCGATACTTTTCTATGTTTATTTTCAGAAGAGAATATTAAATTGATTGTTGAACAATCGAATCTCTATTGCGAACAGAAAGGAATAGTTCTCGAAGCAATTACTGGCGATGAAGTAAAGAAGTTCTTAGGATTGAATATGATGATGGGTATAAAAAGATTACCGTCTTATCGCGATTACTGGTCTAACAACTTGCAACTACATGATCCTCATATTAGTTCTGTCATGTCCGTAAAGCGATTTTCGTTCCTACTATCAAATTTACATTTGAATGACACCACTAGAGAACCGAAAAGAAATGAGCCTGGGTTCGATAAATTGTACAAAGTTGCACCTTTTTTGAATATCATCTCTAAAAGTTATGAGCACTTTTATGATCCAACTGCGAATCAATCAATTGATGAGAGCATGATAAAGTTCAAAGGCAGAAGCTCTATGAAGCAGTATATGCCGATGAAGCCCATCAAAAGAGGCTATAAAATTTGGGTAAGAGCTGACGAACATGGTTTCATTTGTCAATTTCAAATTTACACTGGCAAGGTGAAGAATAAAACAGAGAGTCGTTTAGGTGAACGAGTGATAGAAGATTTGAGTCGTGCTTTAGTGCAGAAACAGTATCGTATTTATTTCGATAATTACTTCACAACTGTAGATTTGATGATCAACTTACTGACTGATGGAGTTTTAGCATGTGGAACTGTTAGAAAAGACAGGAAAGGATTACCAAAAATCCAAGAAGTCGATAAAAACATGTCCCCTGGAGATAGTGAGTTTCGAACTTCCTATAAAGGAGTTCAATGGCTGAAATGGATTGATAAGAAACCAGTACAGTTTCTATCAAATTATCATGACCCGTCAGTTATTTCACAAGTCAATAGGAGACAGAAAGACGGTTCTTTGACAGTAGTGACTTGTCCACAAATGGCCAGAGATTACAACAGCTACATGGGATGCGTCGACAAAGCTGACATGCTAAAATCATTTTATGAAATAAGTCGAAAAAGTAAAAAGTGGTGGCATTGTATTTTCTGGCTCTTTGTGGATGTAAAGTTGGTGAATTCTTTCATAATGTACAAATTGCTTTCACCCCAAGAGAACTTGTCGCTGAAGAACTTCCGTTTGTCAGTAGTTGATCAGTTGATTGGGCTTCCAAATCGTCTGAAAAGAGGAAGACCATCCATGGAATCGCCATCGAAAAAATGGAAACCGAAGGTAACCAGTGCAATCAGGATATCAAAGGCACCTCACTTGCCTGGATTTTATGAGTCTCGAAGAAGATGCGCCCATTTCAGTACGAAGACACTCGAAAGCAGGACACACTTTTATTGCAAGACATGCAATGTTCCATTGTGCATTACATCTGCAAAAAATTGCTTCGAACAATACCATCGAGCACATTAGGCTAAGCTTCAACATAAAATATCGAAATGAAACAAATGAATAAAAAAAATTATAAAATCTTTAAAAATACAAAAAAAAATAAAAAATTGAAAAAAAATGGAACTTGTTTCTCCTCACGTCCACGTCGTTAGTTCTGGGTCAAGCTAAGAAGGAGTAGTATACGCACATCTTTATATCTAGTTTCTTATCGATTGTACAATAGATCGCGAATTTGGCTGGAAGATGCCGCCATATTGGTTCCGCCAATTTTGAAATTGGACACTCTGACCTCGAAATCGTAATCAGCGACCCTGATAACCCCCATATACCCAGTTTCTCGTCAATTGAACAGAAAAACTTCAAATTTGACTCAAAATAGCCCCCGTAATGTATCTACCATCTCGAATTTTGCGACTACGATATCAGAATCGTAATCAGTGACCTCAAAAATCCCCATACATCAGGTTTCCCGCAGATGGAACGAAAACACCGTAAATTAGATAAAAATAGCCACCATATTGTATCCGCCATCTTGAATTTTGTGACTTCGATATCAGAATCGTAATCAGTGATCTCCAAATCCCCCACACATCAGGTTTCTCGCAGATGGAGCAAAAACACCATAAATTTGACTGAAAATAGCCGCCATATTGTATCTGCCATCTTGAATTTTGTGTCTTTGATATCAGAATCGTAATCAGCGACCTCAAAAACTCCCATACATTTGGTTTCCCGCCGATTGAACAAAAAACCACGAATTTGGCTCTAAATAGCCGCCATATTGGTTCCGCCATTTTGAATTTCCGAAATCTGACTCCGGAATCGTAATTAGCGACCCCAAAAACCTTAAAATCAGTTATGACTTCCAAAATTCGTCCATCAGAAAAATATGCCCCTCAAAGGGTTAACTCAGCTCATTAGCCATCGTTTATTCAATCATCAAGCTAAGAAATTATCTCATTGGTAGAAAGTTTCTCATAATAACTGATCACAAGGCGCTAACATTTTTAAATACCACCGTTTACATGAATGCTAGGTTGATTCGGTGGAGCATAATTTTGCAGCAGTACACTTTTGAAATATCACATTGCGCAGGTAAAGATAACGTTGTAGCAGATTTCTTTAGCCGGAACCCGAAAGGCAAATTCGAGCAAACGAAAGAAAATTATATTTCCATCGATGTCTTGAAAGTTGATTCTCTTGACTCAACATCGATAGGTAATTGTGATATGATAGATTTAGACCGGGATATAAAGAAGGAATTAAAGAGTTTAGCAGACTTACAGCAGCAAAATGATTATTTGAAGAACATCATGGATCACGTTGGCTCAGCTCGTTATAGAAATCATTATCAACTTAAAAAAGGGGTGCTTTTCTATCACGATAAAGGTCGAAATACTTGGCAAGTTGTCATACCACCAGGCCTTACTGAAAAGCTAATCGATTGTGTTCACTCAAAGTTAGGTCACCCTGCTATCTACCAAACCTTGTCATATCTGAAACAATACTATACTTGGAAGCAAATGAACAGGGAGGTAAAAAATTCGTTCTATCCTGTGACCTCTGCCAGAGAGTAAAAAGCGTTAACACAAAAAGGGAGGGAGAATTCCAACTTGTTAGATCAGATAACCCCGGAGATTTGGTTACGGTTGACTTTTATGGGCCATTACCAAGATCCGTTGGTGGAGTCGAATCAATTTTTGTAATTTTGGATGTGTTCTCAAAATATGTAAAACTATATCCAATTAAAAGACAAACTACTAAAGCAGCACTAAACAAATTAGTTGATCAGTATATACCTGAGATGGGAAAGCCCAAGAGATTGCTCGCTGACAATGGTACCCAGTTTACGTCACCAGTGTGGGCAAATGAGCTGCGTAAGGCTGGTATTCAAGCTTTATATTCAACAGTTAGGCATCCGCAAAGTAACCCCACTGAAAGGGTCATGCGGGAACTGGGAAGACTTTTTCGAACCTTATGCTCAGATAAGCACACTCGCTAGGCACAGCATATATCCGATATTGAATTTTTTTTAAATGTCACCACCCATTTTAGTACCGGTTTCACCCAGATTGAGTTGCATTTTGGAAGAAAGGCAAAAGATCAAGTTATGAATTTAATTACTTTTCCAATCTTGAAGGATATATCTCATGAAGCGAAGATATTTCTAGCTAGAGAAAAAATTCTCGCGAACTATGAAAAACGTAAACGAGCTCAAGGGGGATTCTCGACTGTATTATTTAAGGTGGGGGACCTAGTAATGGTTGATGAACCAAAACAATCGGATGCAATAAAAAAGGTAACTCACAAACTTTTTCATTTATTTTATGGCCCCTATAGGATCTCGAGAGTTTTCGGAAACAACTCTTACGAATTGGTCAAACTGGATGACCCAAATGTTGTCAAGGGAACATATAATCGATGTAGTTTGAAAAGATACAATAAGAGATGAAAATAAATAATAACTGCAATAAGACACTAAACCTTTAGATTGTATTATATTAGGCTTATTGCCGATATAATGTGTGTTATGCACTGTATGTTAATTTAGAATGTTGTAAGTAAAAGGATATGACGGATGATTGATATCCTTTTAAAGGGGGATAATGTAACCAATTATTATATGTTGTGTGGCGTCTGAGACTTTATTAATGTATTAATTAGGACATATGTAAAGAACCACTGGTTCGTATAGATTCGCGCCCGAATTATCAGAACGCGGCAAACGAAAAGATCACGTGATCAATTGCGATTATTATGATTGGTAATTTAATAGCATTATATGAGCGTAAGTGGGGAGCGTCCTCCTCCGAATTTTGAGCGAACCAGGAAAATCCGCTTTTCTCTGTCGACGTTCAAGGTGATTAGATCGTTGCCAGATGGGCTAAGTTAATTTATATCAAGTGTACCACGTTTACGCCGAGCAATTGTTGCATCAGAATAAGGTATATATTTTATAGTGTTTATGTCAATTATATAAAGTGAAACGGTTAGTTTAGACAACGAAAATATTGTGTGATTTCAGCGTGGTTCTTTTATACCTATGATAGTCTATGTGTGGATTGATTATTCTATCCTATTCGCTAAACTGGTGGATAATTAATGAATGAATTATCAAAGCTTGTCAGTTCTACGCCATCTACGACTTCGATGCGAGTTTAGAAGGCTTATGATTTTTGTCGACTTGGGTCGACTCTCATCTTTCGGATAACCGCCAACCGTCCGAGTCATCGACGAAATATATCATCTTTTTATCATCGAAGTAACTCGTCAAAAAACCGATAAGTAGATGCGTCTAACTCTAATAATCAACATGTTTAATCCATGTTGATCAGTCAATCTGATCCATAGAATACAAGGCATTCTTTTTACCACACATTCTTACCTCGATTTTATTAATTAAAGTTTCAATGAACATTATTCGATTGACCTTGCATGTGTGAGAGTATGTGTGTGTTTTTGATTACAGCGTGAATTATTTATATATATACTCAATACTCAAATAATTTTAGATTATTTAAACTAAATTATATTCTATTGAAAATACAAATACCGTTTATTATGATACGTCATTATTATACCTCATGTCTCTCTCTCTCTTCAATAATTTAGAGTTTTATTTACTTGCTACTGTTTATCTTTAAATAATTAATCGGATAAATATTCTCATTTATGTGGTATCTTGCTGAAAAGTAGTTCAGATCAACAATTTATTTATTAAAAATATCTTATAAATTTCTAGTGAAAATGTTTCTCTATTGAAGAATATAAAAATTAAATCAACAAAAATTTAAATGTTAAACTTTTGTACAAAAATAGGAGGAGGATAAAAAAAATACATCTTCAGCTAGCTTTAAAATAATGGCTTCAGGAGTAGGTGACAAGTTATTGGGTCCTAAGCTTGCATTTTTTGAGTCAATCGCTAATGAAATTGAGCCATTTCTAACAGCTTATCAAACTGAAAATCCTATGGCTCCTTTTTTATACACAGATCTCACAAGTTTACTATAGTATTGCATATTATGGAAAGGTTCATTAAAAAGGAAATTTTAAATTCTAAGTACACGAGAAGCTTTACGTAAAGTAAAACTGTCGGATAAGGAAATGCTCTTATTTAAGCAAAGCTGTCTAGTTTGTATGCAAAATCTAAACGCTAAAATATTAGATAAGTCGCCGTTAAATACAAAATCGTTAGATGCATTATATTTTGTGATCCCTCTCTTATTGCAAAAAATGAGAAACTAAGCCTGACTAGAATTAAATCTACTTTAGAAATATTTGTTGCCAATAGTAGGATTAGTGCAACTCTTGCAGAAAAAGCAGAAAGAGAATTTCAAAGTATTATTTCTAAACCAGTTACAGTAGAATTACTAAAAAGTTTTTCTAAGCAAAAAGAACGCGTAGATGAATTCTGGTGTACGCTGTTGTCGCGGTGCGATGATGTTGAATCAAATTCACTTTTTTACTGTCTTAACATTAGTTTCGTTCTCTTTCATGGAAATTCCGATATTGAACGCGGCTTTTCTGTCAATAAGCAATGATTAGTAGAGAATAAAGCAACAGATTATTTTATAGCACAAAGGCAAATTTGGGATGCAGTTCATGATGTAGGGGGGTTAGAAAATGTTAAAATTGGAACTAAAATGATTCATGCTGTAAAAAATGCGCGATCAAAGTATGTATATGGAATCTCTTGAAAAAAATAGAAACAAAAGTGATGAGGAAAGGGCTAAAGCAATCGAGAAAAAAAGAAAGGCTGATATGACTAAAGAGTTAGCGGAAAAGAAAAGGAGATTAATGGAAGAGACTAACCTTGTTCTGCGATATAATGATATAGTTTATAACATTATAATTTTCTTTTTCAATAAAGAAAAATGTGTTTTGATAAATGTTTTATACGTTATTAACCATTTCCTTATGTAGAATGTCCTAATAAGAGTCTGGAAAAATAAAATTTTGGCATTCAATGTGGCAATTCAAACAATTTATCCTCACGACTTTTTTCGATAAAAAGAAAAGTATCAGAGTTATAGCATTTTCAAAATATAAAAAAAAAACGAAAATGAACTTTGTAAGCCCAACAATGCGGGATATGAAAAAAAGTCCATTTTCGGTGAAACTATGCAAGATACGAAAAAAGATGAAAAGACAAAAATTATGAAGCCAAAAAAGATCTACAAATTTGTTAGCAATCGTATTTTGGTAAGACGCGTAGTTTTTGTTTTAATCGTGAACAATGACATTAAAAATTAAAAAAAATAAAATTTTTGTACAAACGACACAAACTACAAAAAAAAATAGACAGCAGCTGTTCACACAAAAAATAGCTAAAAAATTTTTATTAATCATTGTTTGATAACACGCGTAGTTTTCGTTTTAATCATGAAAAATGCCATTACAAATAAACAAATTCAATTTTTGGACCAAAAGAAACAAGGTACAATGAAATGTTTAATAACAAAATTATTTTTAAATTTGATCTGAAAATTTCCTTTAATTTTTAACCATATTAGGATAGAGAGAAAATTATTAGAATAACATATGCAACCATTTATATTTCCTTTTTTCAGAATTAAGTTCACAGTCCGGGTGTTACCCTAATGGTGAACCTATTCTTCGCGGACCTTCTATTTCTGAAAGACCCCATTCTCCTGACGGACTTGATCTTTCCTTAGGACTTCATCCCCCTGGCAAACAGCAGACTCCTGTCGATTTGCATTATCCTCTTGTTAAACGTTATGGTCAGCACCAGTTATTAGAATCAGGGTTACACATACACAAGTACTCTTTTCCTATCACTACAAGTAAACTTCAAACGAGAGTATCAGATAATCGTTATGTGGACATAATACCAACTACCCAAGAATATACTGTAATATCAACATCCAGCGGTGACGTCCTGGCAGTAGTGGACAAAAATAATATTCTTCGTGGGATATATAACATGTCTCGAAGACGGAAGAAAATGAATATGACGAAGCCCTATCTAATCAAGCCACTTACCAAAGAAGAGTGTCGTGAATGTGTTTTAGGCTATCCACTCACAAAATCTGATTTTCTTGATTTAAACCATTAATTCAATTAAAAAAGTTGTAAAATTAAAAAGGAGTATTGTTTGTTACGAAGTTAAATAAAAAATTTGCAAGTAACTGGTACTTACAATAAAAAGTCAATGTATTAGGTTTCTCAAGGCCTTAATCTTTTGTCAATGCTATCAGTAGTTTTTAGGAAAAACAGATATTTTCATCAATTAATTGATTTTTAACAATAAAAGATACCAATAAGCAGCAGTATGGGTATATTAAGTATTGACTACTCTCTAAAACTGAATCAGTAATGCAGATATATACTGGTAAATCTGTAATTTTACATCTTTGCACTTGGACGATCAGTGAAATCAGTCACTGAAATAAATGACTGAAGGTTTCATTGGTTGATTCAGTGAGCACTAAATAGTTGTTTCTTAGTGTTGTCGCCACGTCGCGTCGTTAGTCGCGTTTCGCATAAATCGCTTAATTTGTTGTGATTAATCTCAGTAAGCTATTGCATTATTTTTCGAAATAGAGAAATACGAATAAAAGTATTGCACAATTGTATGTGTGAGTGTATTATTAAAGAATTCGTACGAAAATTTTCAAATTCCGTGAATGACTGATGCGAAATTTTCATTTATTTCGCAACTTTCATACTTAAAATAAACCTCCAACAGCATCTTCATCCAACGCAATTACCTCCTTCTCTTCAATCCAAAAATAATGCTTGAGGATCTCTTCAAGAAGAATGTTTGTAAAATCATTCCGAAAATCTTCATTTTTAAAAGTATGACAGAGAAACAGCCGAATCATTTTTCTTGCAGCTCATATGTCATGTTCTCAAAATAAGATTTTTTTCTCAAAATGAGAATACTTTAAGTTTGAAACTATAATATAAACTTAGCTACATTCTCATTCTCCGTTTCTCATTTTTATTGCAACTCAAAACAACCGAAGCTCTAGCTTTATCGCCAGCCTCCATTTCTTTAAAAATATTTACACTTTTATAAAAATGAAACACTTGACTAGCACAGTTCACCACAATAATTTCCTACGAACGCTGATGCTGTAGGGATCGCAAATTTTTATTCTGGGTCCTTCACAAACTGGGGTTTGTGGAGTTATTCCAGGTACGCTCCAGAGTCCATGTGACGACCAAAAAAGAGAAGGCGGAAGAAAGAAAAGATGCGGAGACTCTTGAAGGTCAGATGTAAGTCTACAATAATTAAGTCCACAAATTTTTCGCTGGTAAATGTAGAAAAATGGCTAAATAATAATTTTTATTACTTAAGAATAATTTATTAGGTACTACAAACATCAACTCATAGATAAAAAATTGTTGTGTCAAATAATAATTTTTCGATTTTTAGAATATAGGTTTATAAAATATTTATCGTCATTTATGATAATCATGCATATTTACGGTTAAATTATTTGAAGAAAAAAAATTAGAAAAAAGTATGAGGACGCGAACGTATGACTGCAGACTCTGTGACATTTACTCTGTTGCGGTTGGTTCGAACGCTCCACAATTCGACGGATATGCATTCCGAGCGGATTTCTTTCAGGCCTTCTTTCGTAATCTGCTTTCTATCTAAGCAAACGGTTTGAACTTTTCTCATCTCATATTAAGCTCTCTTCGCTCACAAAAGATGATTAAAATCCATATTTCTCCTTACACGCACAAGGTTTTAAGAAGTCCCCGAGATACCTTATATTTAAAAAGTAAAAAAAGTCCCCTGATTACGAATAATTTGTTTACTTTCTTGTAATACTGGTCAGTTTTCGTTTTAACAATTTTTTCAAACACTTTAATGATTTATTAACGAAAAAAAATTATAAAGTCATTTTTAACATCTCTAAGCAAAAATAAAACTTTTTTGGTTTTTCCACTTTTCCCGTAGGATAAACCTTTTGTAATTTACAGCGTTACAAACAAATTATTTTTTTACAAAACTGACATATATGCTTAGTTATGTCTCAGAATCGATTGCCCCGAAAAATGGTAAAACTTCATAAAAGGTCGATCCCCTTCGAGTTTGTTGAAACTCACAAATCTTATACATTTTTTCATGCTAAACACGACTCTAGTGGAAAAAATGTCGCTCTCTTACCGTTTTCGAGATATCGAGATTTTTAATATCGAAAATTCAGATATTCGATTTTTTTAAACTTACTTTATGTATTTTTTTATTATTGACGCGAATCAAACGAAAACTTCCCCCCAAAGACCACTCCACAATCCCCCTACCAAAAGGGGGGGCTTGGAAAGTTGCCGGCGGTGCCTACGAATCGTAAATTCCCCTAGTCGGAATAGTTTTGAATTCAAAGGCACCCCGAACCCTTTTACATCTTCTCCACCAACCCCCAACCTCCAAAACCAACCCCCATCAAAAACCCTTGGAAAGGGCTCGTGTTCAGCATGACAAAATACATCAAATATCTGAGTTTAAACAAAATCGAAGGGATCGACCTTTTATACAGTTATACCAGAAAAATTGGAAACTTATACATTGTCTATACCATAGCTAGATCTCTCGAAAGGAAAAAGAAATCTTCCGAATGAATGTAAACTTCTTTGCGTGAATTGTTGTTAAAAAATTGCTATTTTTAAGAGGAAATGGTCTAGGCTTTTCATTTGTTAACGAAAAATCATCCCGGCCAATCAGTGTCATAATTTTTACTAACAATGTTGCAAAATCTATACCTATACATTATTGAAATTGTTTGTTCCTCATAAACTCTCTTGCTTCATTTTTTATAACAATTGTTATAAATAAAAACCCTTAACCACCAGAATTGATTTTTTAAAATTCTTTTTTATAATTTTCTGACACAAGCTAAAACTTTTTACGCTCGAGACATTTTCTTTTATGATAAGCCATTATTTATTCACACTCTTTTAAACAATTTATTTTTTTATAAATCAATGCTCCTCTGAATAATAGCAATTTTCTAGTGAAAATTAGGAAAATTTACAGCCGTAAAAAATCTTGAAAATCGAAAACAAAATTATGTTGAAAAGTAGCACATAAGAATCCTGAATATGCATATATCATTTATAGCCCATTTTCCGCTGTAATTTAAAAAATTCTTATTTTTCTTAACATTGTGCAGGGTACTCAAAGTCGGACGGGGATACCTTGGCTCACCTGATCAAGGCACATTTCCCGGGCTTTTCAAGGTTTGGAGAAAAGGGGACGACACCTTTACAAACAACCAAAGTCGCCTGCGCCCAACTGGGCCCGAAACGGCGGCTAGCCAACGAGATTGTCACCCCGGCCAGGGTCAGGTGGGCCCTGAAGTCCTTCAGTCCTTACAAGTCTCCTGGTCTTACAGAGGGCTGGAGAGATCATCATAGGGCCGCTAGTGAGACTTGATACAGTTAGTCAGACGTTGGGACATGTCCCGGCGGCATGGAGGGGTACGAAAGTAGTCTTTATTCCGAAAGCAGGTAGGATCGGTTATACCTTACCCAAGGATTTCCGTTCCATCAGCCTAAAATCTTTCCTACTAAAAACAGTGGAAAGACTTGTGGATAGATATATCCGTGATAAGGTCTTGTCAAGTAGGCCACTTCACGAGGAGCAATACGCCTATAGGGCTGGTCACTCGACGGAGACGGCCCTAAGCGGAGCAGTAAACCTAATTGAAGGACAACTGAAGGAGAAAGGCCGCGTGTATGGAACCTTTATGGACATCGAAAGAGCCTTCAATAACACCTCTGGAGAGATGATCAGCGCGGCCATGATCACATATGGTGTGCCTATTGCAGTCATGGAAAGGACGTGCTACATGTTGGCCAACAGGAATCTAACTACGACTAAGGTTGATACCACTTTATGTGGAACCGTAGACTCGGTACGTCCGCATGGAGGAGTTTTATCGCCCTTGCTGTGGTGCTTAGTAGTGGATGAACTGCTTCATCTACTACACCACGTCATAGACTATGCGGACGATTTACTGGTTATCGTGCGCGGTCAGCATCTGGATGCGCTCTTCGGAGTAATGCAGCAAGCACTGATGATAGTGGATTCATGGTGCAAGAAAACTGGACTATCGGTTAATCCGAGTTAGACAGACGCGGTTGTTTTCACCAGGAGGTATAAGTGGGGAACCACGAGTACACTGAAACTTGGAGGACAACAAATGGAAATCAAGGAACGAGCTAAATATCTAGGAGTCATTCTGGATATGAAGCTGTTATGGAACGAGCACCTGGAAAACAAGTGCAAGAAGCTAGTAGCGACTCTATGGCTCGGTCAGAGAGCCATAGGGAAAAGCGGGGGCTTGAAACGGGAGACTCTTATGTGGATCTACACAGCGTTCTTGCTGCGGTGGACTGGTGGAGCAGGATCGAGCTGTTCACTGTGAAGTCTCGACTGAAAAGGATCAGGGGTCTGATTTTGAGAGGCGTCACTGGTGCCTCGAAGTCGACACCCACGATGTCACTGGAGGCACTAATAGGTTTGGAGCCCCTCCATCTCACCATCAAGGATGTGGCTGCGAAGGCGGCCTGAAGATTAAATTTGGTAAATGACAGAAGGATCTCGACAGCAGTGAAGATCCCAGTCGACATCGCGAGGTGGCCGACCCTGAACATGCCCAGGGACAAAACGGCCACTCGCTACCTCTTCGACAAGAAGTATCGAGTTAGCCGATCCACGAAGGAGGAATGGGTTAGCGGCGACGCACACCTGCCCAGTGATGGAGACAACTGGTTTACAGATGGCCCCAGGAACGAGGAGAATGCAGGAGCTGGTGTATATCGTAGAAGGAATGGAATGGGCTTCGCAATCGAGATGGGGTCCTACGCAACAGTTCTACAATCTGAGATTATGGCCATACTCCAGTGCGCCTACAAGACAAAAGAGTATGACAACAAAGGAAACATCCGTATCTGCTCAGACAGCAGGGCTGCTATATTGGCCTTGAATGGAACAACGACCACGTCGCTATTAGTGTGGGAATGCTTTGAGGCACTAAATATGTTAGCGACGGAAAACCGAGTAAATATGCTATTGTTCCCTGGACACAGAGGTATCAAGGGCAATAAGATATCGGATAGGCTAGCCAAACTAGCAGCAATAAGAAATATTACTGGACCCGAGCCAGTTGTAGGTATTTCCAGTAGGTCAGTCACTGAAGAAATTAATAGTTGGCTGACTGAGGAACATCAGAATGAAGGGGATTTGGTCTCTGGTTGCAGACAGGCCAACACACTCTTGGGCTCAAAAATTAACTCTAACCGAGAAAGGGAAATACTTGAACTCGGGAGGAACGAAATCAAAGTCCTGACAGAAATGTTTATAGGACATTGGAACCTCGAATATCGCAGACATATGATAGGGCTGGCAGAAAGTCCCCTCTGTCGTCTGTGCGGAAAGGATAATGAGATAGCTACTCACATCCTTTGTCAATGCCCTGCGATTGCGGGAAAACGTCTAACACTCACAGCCAATTACTGCATCAGTGAGTCAGAGATATCAACCAACAGCGTGGCTGCGGTCCTCTCCGTACGGAGAGGACTTTGGTTTCCCGACTTTTGGACCCGACAAGGAGCGTCCCCCACAGAAGAGTCAGCATGGGGACCCTTTGAAAAATACCACCGCGCATCTCCTCGTCCCGAAAGAACCGAACCAAACGCCAAACCCCAGGTTGGGGTTTCCCCTTTGGACAAAGTAACGCCGGAACCCCACGGGTATCCCCAACGGGTATCCCCTCCAGGGTTTCCCCCTCTGCCCACGGTCTATATGGATTACACCCCCTGTGATGTGCCTACCTGCCCAGCATATGCCCCTTCCGCGACACGGAGACAACCTTACCAACCAAACCCCACTTAATTCGCGTTTTACTTAAGTACCGTGTGCCACTACTGTCGGGGTGCTTTCTACTGCGCGTATTGCGAACAGGAGGACTAATGAATTCCGAGGAACCCCCCCGCCATCGCAGAAAACGCCTTAACCTCCTTTCACGTATCAAGCTCAAGCACCGGGCGGCTTTAGCCATCTCTGGGGACCATCGACTCGTTTCCAGGGCATCTCCAGGATACCGAACTTCGGGGTTCCCCCTCGGAGCCTGGACCCCGGAACTAACCTCCGACCACGCCAAGGAGAATTACGTTTCCCCCACCGACCGCACGGATCCCCCTCCCGCGCTACTCGACGATTCCTCCTGGGGACAGCCCGGTCCTTCCTCTAGGAGCCCACTGCTCCCCTCCGAAAAGATCGCTTTGGTCACCGCCAGCCAGCCCACTGCAGAATACGATCCGGAATACCCCGGTCTGAACGGTTCCCCTCCTAGAAACTCTCACCTGGAGGAGTACCCCCAGGACACCGACAGCGAGGACGTGCTCAGCCTTAACACCTCCCCGATCCGGCTCTCCCCCGAACGAAATGGGGTCAGTTCTGTGACACTATCTCGGGTCCCCTCCCGATGCACCCCGACGAAAGGAGTGCCCCGCGTCGTGAGTGAGGTGATTCTTAAACCACGAGTGAACCTTCTACGAATCGACGAAACGGACCCCGTGGCTAGGACCCTCGTGGAGGAAAGACTATGGAACAAGTGTTTCAACCATAAAACCCCTTCGGACACTAGGGAGGGTGTGCCACCCCGGTCCCCCATCCGATTCCCGACGCCTGGGAAGGCGCAGCCCGGCGGTGGCGGATCCCTCTCCGACTAAGCGAAGGAGTCAGACATAGAAGAAAGAAGAGAGAGACCCCACAGTAAGGGAGTTCCTCAATGTAAGAAGAGAGAAGAAAGAGACCCCGTCACTAGGGAGTTTCTCCACACGCACCACTTTACACCGGTCCTTCTTAGGACCCTAAAAAATCGACCCTTTTCAGGGCCGCCAATATTTCTAACGTGGAATAATTCTTGTGTTCGATAATAAGAGCTGCTGGACCTTGAACCATTCCTCTGTTTTCTCCTATTTCCTACTTTTCGCAAAAAGTTGTATGTCCCTCCCACATGCCCTCCTTCTGAACGCGATTGCCCTTGAAGGATAAATGGCTTTCGTCGCCAACTCAATTCGGTGAGGCTACACTTTTTGCATTCTTTCATTCTTTCTTATTCGCTCCCCTAGCACCCTCTAACTCCTTCATCCACTCTTCCCCCGAACCGTCCTCCCCTAGAATCTTTACCACATTCTCTTGCCAGCTTCCTTTATCTTCCATTCCTCTCCTACATCCTTCCCATACATGCTCCCATGTTTTATCTTCCCATTCACATATTCTGCACTTCCTGTTCTCTTTCTTTTCCCAATACATACCTGCCCTTACCTCGTTTTCCAATCTAAATCTTGCTATTCTGGTCCATCTTTTCTCGTCCCATCCCTTTTCTAAATACTTTGGTACTCCTTCCTTTTTTATCATCTTATACCATTTATTATATTTTGATTCCTCAATCATCCTCTATCTTTCTATTAATTGTCTTAGTAGTTAGTAGTAGTAGTTAGTAGACTCCAGTCCCGTCTTCTATATCTCTAGCCTTAAAGAACTCCCTCCTTTCTTCTTCCCATCTCGTTAACGTCATCGCCCTCCCTCTCCTTTCTTCTACCTCCATCAAACACTTTCTCGCTCACTCACCTCCCTTTCTCTCCCTCAGCTTCGTCTCAAAATTCAATGCCCTCTTTCCCACTCTAATACTTCATTTATCCCTTTGCGATTCTTCTCTCACCATATATCCCGGTGCCCTCCAGTCTACCCCTAGCGTCCACCTCATATACCTTTCTTGTAAACTCTCAATCTCTTTCCTTTTTTTCCATCCCGATATCTCTGCTCCATAACCTAATACCGGCCATACCAGCGTATCAAATAACCACATTCTCCTTCTCCAATTTTTTTTAAACCTTCTTTTCCCTATTCCGCATATCTGTTATTAGACCCTTCTATTTTTCAGGTTTTTATTTATTTTTTAAACTTTTTCCTAATTATTACATACAGTCCTAAATAATTTGTACGGTGGTGTCTGTCTGTCTGTCGTCGTTGTCGTCATCGTTGTCTGTATGCCGGATAACTTTTGAAAGACTGGTTGGATTGGATTGTGCTTTGGGACACAGTTTTAGGGACTAAAAGAGAAAGATCGAGTTCGTTAACCAGCGATTCTGGATAGCATTATCGCATTTTCAAAATCAAAAAACACAAACGAAAATGAACATTTTAAGCCAAACAACGCACGATATGAAAAAATTTAGGAGAAGAAAAACGTTGCTTTTTGAAAGCCCTACTAAGGTCCAACTATGCAAGATACGAAAAAAACTGAATCAAAAAACATTGTGCAACCAAAAAAGATCTACAAAATTTCTTCTCAATCCCTTTTTTATATGACACGTAGTTTTTGTTTCATTCGTAAAAAACTACATTAAATATATATAGAAATTAAATTTTTGGACAAACGACACAAGCGACGAAAAAAAATAATAAGACATAAGTTTTTCACCCAAAAAGGAGCTACAAATTTTTCATTAATCATTTTTTGATAGGATGTGGAGTTTTTGTTTTCTTCGTCAAAAACAACGTTAAAAAATTAAATTTTGGACAAACGACACAAGCACAATGAAAAATAAAATTTGTACTTTATTTTGTAATATCTGAATAAGCAGCCCCAGACCGAGGTACAGAAATAAATATAATATACATTTGATATAATAGAGTGGAACTTAATGTAGAAAAGTTCGCATTGTCGACAAAATCGAGTGCGAAGCACGAGATACGTGATGAGAACGTGTTCGTTAAAGCCGAAGGAGCTTTAACAAAAGAGAATTCACAATCACCAAATTACAGTCTTGATGTTTTGACCTCTAATTTTAAAAAGCCTGCGCACAAATATGGGGGAAATACAAAGACCGAGCGCGTAGCGCGAGGTAAATACATTATCGAGAGCGAAGCGCGAGATAAAGATATTATCAAGCGCGAAGCGCGAGAACCAACAGTCGCGCAACCTAGGCGGGCTCAAACTTGCGAGTGAAACGATCCGCGCGCGATGAGAATGTGCCCTCGCATCGGGTAGATTTTTTTACCAAGCAATTAGTTTTCCACTATTGAATTAGGATATATCTCGACTACTCCAATTAGTAATTTTCTACTAATCTTTAGTGGCTCACTTTACGCTAATCAAAGCTGTAAAATTTCACTAGAAATTAGTTAAATTTTACCAATTTTGATTCGAAAAGCAAAAAGCTTAAAAATTGAAATGTCCTTCTTCAAGCACTCAAGTTGATACTCATTTCCCTCGTGCCTGATTAAGAAAATAGATGTTTTTGAAATTCTTTGATCAATCTCTGGCAAAGTAGAACGAGCCTCGGACCGACCCTCTTCCCGGAACAATAAGATGTACAGCATTCAGGGACGCAGCCCCGAAGAGGAAGCCTTGAAAAACCACTTCAAGGGCCAAGCAGGCAAGAAGGAGGAGGTGAGTTTGGCGGATATTGGCTACGGGTAAGTTACACACTCTGTCCGTCAATGCATTTCCAGCTCCTCTACAAAAAAACTACTTTTACCACCACTACTACTACTACCTAGGGAAGATATATCATGCTTTTAGTACGAGGTCCACACTGTAGGCACAGCGAAGGAAGCGAAAATACTCATCGAAAAGGTGGCCTAACTCATCACCAGAGCTTGCAATACGGCCTTTGCCTTTGAAAAAGAGCACAACATAGACGAGGGCCAGCGAGTGGAGCTTCTGCACTCGTCAAAATAGCCGTACGCCCTAGATAGACACGGTACTTTTTGTCATATCCTCCTTGAAAACAAACACGTGAAGTAGATAGAGTATGTTTGCTGTACTTGAAAATTTTATATTATAAGTGAAAGGAAGAAATAGCGTACTTTGCAGAAGGGAGACTGTGGAGTCCAGCGATACAATTTTTTTCAAAATGAAGATAATTTCCTTCATATTCTCACTTGCATGGTGCAGTGTATGTGTAGCAGGCATAAAGTTTCATGTAGCGGGCGTAAAGCTTCATGTAGCGGGCGTAAAGTTTCTTGTAGCGGGCGTAAAGTTTTATGTCGGCCCGGCGGCGAAGTGCGCATGTGCGAACGTCACTGGGCTGGAAGCGGCCACATTACGCCTGCTTCACGTGCATGCAATGGCGCATTTTCAAAGGGGGTCGGACAAAAAACAATTGATAAAGGCTATATGAGCCAGAGAAATTAGTTTCTGGGTGGCCCTTTGCATGAAAATCGAGCTCATTCCAGATCATACGGAAAGAGCGTACTCTAAGACACCATTCTTGTCTGCGGAAATACTGACATTCAGTGTGGAAGACCTTCGGACCGCAAACTATTCTTTAGGTAACTACAAAGCCTTCAGAGGTTATCAAAATCGTCGTGAAGGAACGCCCTCGCCTCCTGCTGTACCTGTTTAATACATGCCTTTTGGTGGGAGTCTTTACCAAGAGGTGGAAAACACTGCGAATGGTTCTAGTAGATGAAGACGAAGGCCTGCTCATCACCCTATCGTGCTTGTAGCAGCTTAGAAAAGTCTACGAAAAGATACTCAGAAATCACAGGACGCGGAATGCCCGTGTACTGATTATCCTCGACGTGAAGAACGCCTTCAACTCAGCGAGGTGTGTTCACATCCGGAATAAACTTAAGCATTGGTTTAGGGTGCCGGCATATTTACGAGGGGAGGGGGAGGGCTTAGCGACTATCTGAGCGATAAGGAGCTGTTCTACGACATGACGTCAAGGGCGCAAATGGAGAAGAGTCACTGCGGGAGTGACAAAAAAACGTAAGTGATGATCCTGACAAGGGAGAGCTGTTTTTATCCTTCTCTGACAGACAATGCCAGGGAAACTATTAAAGACAAATAAGCACTTGAATATCTAGAAAATTGATATACATGACGCTCACCCATTAGGTACAGATTAGAGGAGTTGCTTATAAAGCATCCAAGATAGCAGCATTACTTTCAAGACTTATGCTCAACGTAAAAGGGCTAAAATCGAGCAAGAAGAGCAACCTGATGAGTGTGGTCCACTGTATCCTGTTATGTGAGGCAGAAGTATGGGCAGATGTAATTAAGACCAAGAGATACCCGGGAAGAATTGCATCAGTGTAGCGGAGGGGTGTAACCTCCGAATCACAAACGTCTTTATCAAGGTGTACGTGGCCGCAGTTATAGTAATGCACTTTTGCAGAATTTTGAGCAAAACCATACTAAATTATAAACTTGAATAAGAGGAGGTCAGGCTCACCTAAAAACAGAGGATAATGATGAAGACATTGAGCCTGTTTACACCGCAACAATTTTTGATGTGGTACACGGAAAAAATGTATCCGTAAAAAAGTCACGAACTAGTAGAATTAAAAAAAAAGAATTAAAAAACTAGTAGAACTAGTAGTCTCGAGAACATTCTAAAATGGCTCATCACTTTTTTTGTTCGTGAATAATTACAAAAACATTACGAGTCCAAACGCGCGATGCGTATGTGCGCTCGTATGTGTGCTTTGAGTTCGTCAGATGAGTGGCTAGAAGTTTTATAATACCTATTTTGTTTGGCCTCCATGACTTCACGTATTTACGCACTCCTGGTTTATGTTTAGAAACTGGTGAGTCAGGAGTCATTGAGGGTTCGAATATTCTGAGTTGCGAATTCATAAATCAATATAAAATAAATCGCACAAATAAACTTTTTTATAATAAACTTATTTTTTAATAATAAACCTTTTTCTTTTGGTTCTGATATGAAAGACTCCTTTTTTTATATTTACTCATCAAAATTAGAATTTAAAGTTTCAGACATTGGATGAACCTAAAAAGAATATCCTGCAAATATTATTTTGTTACGTAATTATAACATGGCTAAGGCAACGTTCTAAGCAATTGTCTATATGTGTATGTATGTCGCCCTGTCTTATTCACATAATAAGTTGAAGGCTGTTCCAGATAAATTGATGAAATTTGGAAGACTTATTTTCATTATTAATATCTCAAAACTGACACAAGAAATTTTTTTATATTCATTAGATTTTTTTAGAACTCCTATAATATTTTGAAAATCTTTTTTTTATAGTCAAACTTTCTTTTATTAATATAATTTAAAGTGGATGCAAGAACATAAAAGTCTCCTTTATTCGAGAGGAATCGATTGGTCTAGAATATTAATACATTTGATTGAAGAGTAAGGAAGTTGTTGTCATTTATAATATTTGGAAATTCGGGTTTTTATGGTAAAACTTTTTTCATTGACATAATAAAAGTTGATGCAAGAATAGAAAAGAATCCTGGATTTAAAACGAATAGAATGACCTAAAATACTGATACATTTTATCAAAGACTAGGGAATTAATGGTCCTTTTCATAATATTTGGGCGGCCTGGTTTTGTACCCGAACACACTTTAGAAATGCCTGTTTGAATTTGCAATCACATTAAAATCTCTTTCTTACAATCAAACTTATTCCATTAACATAATTTAAAGTTCATGCAAGAATAAAAAAGTCCCCTTGATTTGAGACGTGGAAAATCATTATTTTTTCCTCTACGAGGAAGCAAACTGCTCATCAAGCACCACACATTTACAAATGCAGAGAATACGGAAACAACCAAGATCGCATTCACAGTTGCTTTTTATTATTCATGCTTGTATAGATTGAGATATCAGTTTTAACGAATTTAGTAACAATATTCCTTTATTTGGACTAATCTACGAAACATAAAATATCTCTGAAGGACAAGTTTTACGTCTGAAATTCATGAGATAACGGCGACAGTATACATATATATATAGTCTGATGAATAAATAAAATATTCAATGTATTACACTGTTGAACAAATTCTTTATTACGGTATTAAAAAGTTTTTCCTCAACTTGGAAAAAATGCTGATCGTCTATTCTATGGTCTTACCCGTGGCAGTTGTCCTTCATTCTATTGGTAAATCTTGTATAACATCTATAGTGTTACAGTTTATGGCAAGCCTTCCGAAAATAAGGAAATCTTCGCCTTGCGACAACGTTGCGTGAAAATCCTAAAATTTCGTATAGATTTCGGACAGGAAGTTTGTCTGATTTAATCCGCGTTCTACCTTAACCCTGGCGAAAGTTTCGGATTGGAATTCTATCCGGACCAATCCAAATCATTTCGAAATCCATATCTGATTCAATCCGAGTAGAGTTTTCAATCCTTCTCAATCCGTGCATCAATACCAACTTCATACCGAACTTAAATTTTTAAACTTTTTAGTCCTTGAACTAAAAATCTTTGAGATGTGGCGCTTTAGTCACCGTATACACAATCAAACTCCGCGTGTGTGTGAGGTTCAAAAAGTGTGTGGTGAATTAGTGTGAATTACTCTGTTACCAGGTGATTATTTTTTTGTTGGCATCTATGTATATCCTTATTTTTGAAAAAAGGTGAACATTTACACTATAACCTTATTTTATTTTGATATCGTAATACATTTGTGTATTTATTATTATACTCTCTCCCTGTTACGGGTTTGAGAGTCTTAAAAAAACAATTACAAATTATACATAATCTCCTTAAGTTTAAGTCTAACTTAAATTATTTCTCTACTGCTATCCTTCGCTATAATAAGAGGAAACGGAAGCCCTATCCCATGGTGCCCCAGCAACCATTTACCCCACACTATCACTTTACCGCAGCTCTGCTTTACACTTCTGCTATTAAAACCCAAACTCAACCTTATTGTATCTATTGACACCTGTCCTTCTCACAAACGCAGTGATCTGGCCCCTAAGCTTACTTTCCCTTTCTCTGCTTTCACTCGCACTTACTTTCTTAAGACACCCAAGAACAGCATTATAACAAATAACAAAATCATAAAACAACAAAACTATAACCCACGCGGTAACCTAGCATCAACCATCACGCACCAAGAGCCAATCTTCCATTTAACAGTTCTTCTTGTCCAGAAACTTATCACAAACAGCAATGAGCTTTCCAAAAATATTATCCCTCTTCCATTCGTCTTAGCGTCTCTAAAAACGTCCTTTTATCATACTTTGTGCCCCAGCACTTTTTCCTTCTCACTACCACTGTCCCCCATCATTGCTTTTTCTTTTTTCACTTCCGCACTTACTCACTTATTCTCCTCCTCTACCATGCTCTGCCGCGTTGTTCCTCCTTCCATCTTGTTCTTCTGTCTTCTTTGTTATTGTGCCGGTCACTATCATCTCTCCTTCCTGCTCGCTTCACTATCAGATCGTCTTTCCTACTCTCGCCTTCATAAATCTCAAGTCTATTTCCTCCCCCGCCTTTTTTTCTCCTTTCTCACTCATTCCTGGATTTCCTCCTCCCTTTCGGTTAAGTCCTCTTCCACCCAGAGACCCGAGCTTTTCAATTTTCCTTTGACGTTAAGTACGTCCCTTTTGTTCTCCCATGTCTTCAACTGGAGCTGCATCCCACCGTCTATTTTATTTGACCTTTTCACTTTTGCCTGGATTTCCGTATGTGCGGCCAAGAGTCCCACCACGTTCGTCAGTTCATTATCTTCCTTCCCCACTCCCAGCACTTTTAAATTCCTTCTCCTTTCCGCTCTCTCTTCCTTCTCTCTCAAACAATTTTCTTCTGTAAGCTTCTTCGGCTGGTCCCTTCACGTTCTGTCCTCTTCTCCTGTTTGGAATCCTACTTCTCTTACTTCTTCCTTTTTCTTCTTGCTCTTCTCTGCCTCACACCTCGCGCTAAGTTGCTCGAACTTCGCTATCATTTTCTGCAGAGTTTTCTCGAAGCTTCTCCTATCTATCACCCCTTCCCTTCTCATTTGTGCCCTCTCCAACTTCCAATATAGCTTCAAGTATGCCAAGAATTTTTCCTGCTGCTTTTCCAGCTCCTTCACTGCATTCCAGTCTCCCTCCACCATATTCTTCTCGTCTTCCATTTCTCTCTTTTCGATTGTCGTGCGCCAGGACTCCTCCTTGCTCACTAATCTCACTCTCTGTTCCTCTCAGCCCAGCTGATCTTCGCACTACTACCCTAGTCAACCTCATTTCTTCACCTTTGCTATTCCACCACCAGGCGGCGCTGGCACTGTGTCCTTTTCCTGCGTCATTCCGGTTCAACCCTAACCTCACTTTTGCACGTGCCACTTTTTTCCAGTCACTTTTCATCTCCCCTTTTTCACCTCCTTTCTCGCATTCACTTCCACTAGACCCAAGCACCTTTCTTCACCTTTTTACAAGTTTTAATCACCTTCTCTCACATTTTTCATCTCAAGCACTGTCCAAAACTCGCTCTGGCTCTCACCCACGTCTACTTTCTATCCTCGCCGCACCGGAAGTCCGTTTTTGATATCGTATTAAATCATAATGAAAAGAATATTATAAAATTTTCAGCACAATATTTGTATGTAAAATATTTATTTTCATTGATGATGTGTATTCACTTTTTTATAATTTATTGAAACTTTTGAAAGCATTAAGACCTACAAATTACTGCCGGCGAAACCGCCGGCAGTATTTGAGAGACCTAAATCAGACTCACTTCTAATTTAAAAAAAAAAATTAAATTCAGGTTCGCATTTTCCGATTCGGCACTAAAAATTTTCGTATACCGTCTGCTTGAGAATTTGTATCCGTTATTATGAATAATCCCAATAAGAAAGTTTTAATGTAACAGAAAGAAATGTCAAAATTCAACTATCCTGTATTAGATAGGATAATGAATAAACGTTGTAACATACCATTTAGCCTTGAGAGAATTTTAATAATTTCACTCATTATTACATTAGAATAAAAAAAGGCCTAAACGTACGGGCAGTACGGTCAGTCAGCACTCAACGCGGTAGGCGAGCCCCACTCCGCTTAGAGCGTCAAATCACGTGAGCCCACTACCAACCACAACCGCCGTCTGAAGCCACTGCGGCAACCACCATCTCCATCAGGTAATCAGGGGAAGAGGCAGGGCGTTATAAGGCCGCGCAGGACCGGAGAACGGCAATCAAATCTAAACCGATCTAGCGACAGTGAGTACAACAGCGATAGTATGTCGCTGAGCACGAAAGCATCAGGAAGGCGAAATGAACATCTTGTCTCGCTAAGAGACATCCAGGATGACCAGGATTTCCAAGACGGATTCTCACTCGCATTATCAAGGAGAAGCAGAAAACGTGGGTGCAAAAGTATTGGATCACCTGAGTCAAAAGACAGTAGGATGACAGTCGATAGCAGCCATAAATCCTCCGAGTTATTATCTTTGCCACCTAAGAGCGACCTAAACCCCAAGTCAACCGTCACAGTTAAAAATCCCTCAGTGACCGAACCCAAAAAATCGCGGATTCTATCTATAAATGGTATAGTAGACGAAATTAATCATCCATTTATCGTGCTGCATAGAATCCTCAAGTTAAATTAGTGATCAGGAACATTCCAGTCACCCAGAAGAAGCAGTTCAATCTGATCTTGAAGAGGCAGGCTTCAATATCAGCTCCATTTCCAGAATGCGCAACCAAGTCACAAAAAAAGCCCTCCCTTTGATCCTAGTAACAGTCCCTAGTGCACCTAAAGGCAAAGATCTTCTCGGATTATCCTTTACCTTCATCAAAATTAAAGTTGAACAGTATATTAAACCAATTACTCCCCTTCAATGCTACAACTTTCAAAGATTTCACTGCTCAAAACTGCTCAAAAGACCACACAGCAAATTATAAAGGCTGTCTGGATCAAATTTTGAAAAAGTATATAGCCAAGCAGTCAACCCTACTCATAAACCAAGCAATAATATTCCAACAACTGAAAGCAAACAAGCAGCCAGCAAAAAACAATAAATTGCGCCCACTACACACTCAGCGGATAATGTTTAATACACAAAACACTAAAACTACCTTAGTCTCGCTAATAAACTCCTCACTCGCATTAGTATCTAACATTATGTCGGGATAGCTAAACCTTTCACAAGCAATCGAGAACACAGCCCATATCATCAACAAAATATTAACACTTGCAATTGAAAATGGAAAATTCTAATTATGACACCTTAGAAATAATCTTTTGGAATTCATTAGAAATCAATCGTAAAAAACATGAACTCGTAGATTTTCTGTATAAAAATAACATCACAATCTCCCTTTTGAATGAAACGCTGATTTCACAACCTAGAGAGTTTAAAATCCAAGGCTATAATATATACAAAAATAGTAAAAATAGAGGCACATCAATTCTATTAGGCAATAATGTTGAGCACCATGAATACCCAATCCCAGAACTAAAAAACCTGGAGGATACTGGAATTAAAATTAAAATTCGCGGCAAACCATATGCAATTAGATATTTTCACTTCCACTACCCGTTCCAAAAACATTGACCGCGTCATATATTTTGGGGGAAAAAATGCACGCGCCAATGTATTTCTTATGGGAGAAAACAGTTTGAGTGCTTTAAATGAAGATTACAATTTATTTGTTCAGTGTTTTTCGTTGTTTGGCCCATTATTTGAAAGAGCATATATCGCTGTATATTTCGCGTAGTTTTTAGAGTTAAAAGTTCAAGTTTTAGAGTCGTTAAGACAAGAAAAGTCAGACTTTGAGGTTATGCTTAACCATATATAATAAAGTGATTCGGTTCAATCCAAATTTGTAAATAAAATATCGAAAATGTTAAGCAAATACGCTTCAAGTCTTATGAGTGATGTGAAGGAACGTTACAGCGAAAAAATTAAAGTTATTCACTACTGCGATCCTTATTTATTGGAAAAACGAGATTTCGTTGCAAACCTGAGAGATGTACCCGAAGTTCAGTTGATAGATATTGTCAACTATTTCGTTTTTACTCACAGCTTTTACACTGGTGAACACTTGAAAGCCTATAAAAGTTTAGAAGCTTTCAAATTTTACCAAGCCGGATTCGTTATCAAAGTGGAATGTGTCACAAGGAAGGAGAAGTTTGTTGTGGTTGGCGAGGTTAGTGAAACAATTTTGTTTTTAATGCAGATATATAATTATATATATAATTTTTTTATTAATACTTCGTATTTTCTTACTCTTATTATTTCTCTATTTTCAATTATTATTTAAAATTTAATAATAAATATGACTTAATAATGTCATGAATATTTCTTGAATGTAAATTGAATTCATCTTTTCTGTTTTGCTTCTAATTGAAAAATGTTTGACAGGTAAAACATTCACAGCGATTGAATGAAAAAAATTTGTGTCCATGGATTATTTGAAGTGCAGATGGATCTATTTTAAGTGCCCACAGCACTTGCATGGCCGGTCTTGGAGAAGTCTGCAGCCATTCGGCAACAATAGATTTTTTTTTACATTTTCGGACTCAATCCAATGAAGTTTCATGTACGGGCAAGCTAGCTATTTTTTTATGATAATTTTAGTGATGGGGCTTGTACAATACATCCCACAACGCGCAAGCACGAATCACGCGAATAATTAAATTAAAAATTTGATTTGAAAAACGCGCGCATTTCACCGACTACACGAGGGCAGTTCGATAAGTTTCGGCAAATAAGCGTTTTATTTCTGTTAATGAATCAATGACGGACTGGCGTGGGGTAGCGAAGGAATCACGTTTGGCCATGGTAAAGGCGACGAAAAAGGAAAGAAGACAATTCATCACCGTCATTACTGAAAACTTCAAAATACCTTTTATCGAGTTAATCCAAAATACGGGACCCTGACCCTATCTAACAAGGCGCTCCTTCTGTGCCCAAAAAAGGTTTTGGGTTCTTTGAGAAAATTGGCACAGATGTAGCCTCCGGAAGCAACGACCACGATCGTTCACCGAACGATCGATCCCGACGCGACCGGAAGCAATACGTCATCCGACTCGTCACTTCTCACAACACCAGAAGATGATCGAGTCGGGAAATCACTAATCAAGGAATCGAAAAAATGAATAAAGCACTGACTTTACTTGAAGGGCTCAAATACCTGAATTGCCTAGAAGAAACACACTTGATTAAAATCGTTGCAACAACCGATAATGTCTACACTCGCCTACACCTGGAAAGAAACTGAATAGCCCGGAAGAGCTCCCAAAACTCAACAAGGGAGCTTCACGCCACTACCTGAGTCCCCACTCCAACGAAAAGGAAAGCGCCTGAAACTCAAAGAACAGAGAGAGACCTTCAAGGAGAATGAGCATTGGGCGAAAACCATTTGATTACCAATGAGACCTTGAAGGTCACTCAAACAAGAATAACAACGTCAAATAAATTATTAACAATTTCTCAACATAAATTCCTTTTAGCTCGATACATTTAGTCCAGCTTCTTTCCAATTTTTTTATTCCTTTCAAAATATAGGTTTTCTCAAGGCCCTCAAAATAGGCTTTTGTTTCGGTGATGACCTCTTCATTCGACCCAAATCTCTTACCGCCCAGCCATTTCTTCAGGTTTGCGGACAGGAAATAGTCGCAGGGGGCTAAATCTGGAGAATATGCTGGATGAGGTAGCAGTTCGTAGCCCAATTGATGGAATTTTGCCAACGTGACTCCAAAAGCTCTGAATATTATTGGCCGTTGATCGTTTTACCCTTCTGAAGGTAATCGATGTGAATGATACCGCGTGCATCCCAAAAAACGGTGGCCATGACCTTGTTGGCCGACAGACGCAGCTTGGCCTTCTTTGATGCACGTTCACCCGGAGAAACCCACTGTTTTGATTCTTTCTTGGTCTCTGGTGTGTTGTGATGGATCCATGTTTCGTCCATGGTTACGAAACGGCGCAAAAACTCGTTCGGATTGCGGCTGAACATCGCCAAACACTCGTTTGAAGTGGTCACACGGTGCTCGAGTGTGAGCAATCGCGGCACCCATCTCGCGGATAGTTTTTTCAGGTCCAAATATACATGTAAAATGTGATGTACCCGTTCAGTTGAGATGCCTACAGCCACCTCACGCACTTTCGTTCTCCTATCGTCCAATATCATTCCATGGATTTTATCGACGATTTCTGGCGTGATGACCTCTTTTGCACGACCTGAACGTTCGGCGTCACTTGTTCTGGTACGACCACAACGGAACTCAGTAAACCACTTCTTAACCATTGAAATTGATGGTGCAGAGTTCCCATAGTATTTAGCAAGCCTTCCCTTGGTTTCAGTGATGGTTTTTACGCAAAAAATAATGCTTAATCAGCATGCTTAATCAGCGTGAGAAATTCAAAAAGTCACTGAATTTTCAAACAGCCCTCGTATATCAATGGGTATGACTATTCTTTGCAATATTCGTTGATTAAGTATGACAATCAGTACGCTAAATTTCTTTAGCCACGTACGGTAATTGTACGGTAAATTTACAGAGCCTCATACTGTAATGGTGTTCGACCAATCTGGCAACACTGGCATGTACCTTATGTATCAAGAACTGTCAGTCCAAAGAAAATTTCAGAAATCAATTGGGGAAAAAAGATGAAATCTTTTGGTGGTAAGTTATTCTGACTTTCACAATAAATATCGTCACGCTCTTTGAGCAAGGAAATTTGTTTGGAATTATGCCTAGCGTTATCAAATATCTTCGTTGAAATATAAAAGATAATTTTATATTTGAGATTATAAAGCTAATGTTTCGTTGAAATATAAATGTTCATTTTATACTGCATATCTAAGAATTTAAAGCTTGCGTTGATGGTTGGTTCAAATACTAAAGTTCCTTTTATATTTGTGAACGAAAACTTCCTTTTTACTCATAATTGGCATGCCTTCAATGATAAAACTTACCTACTTCCGGTATAATTTCCTATCGAAAATCCAAAATCTATATTTTAAATCCTAGACCACGACACGCGAATGTCTCGTAAAGTAAGATCGACCAAATGAGTCCTTTTCATGCGTACAACGTCACATTTATATTCTCAAATGACATCACTTCCTCCTTTGCGTAAAATTTCCACTGCTATTTATTAAATCATAGACTTCACACACTTTTCGTATTCTCCTAATTTCCCCTTTATAAAATAATTCCTGTTCTTTCCCCCGTTTTCAAGAAAATTCTCTTTTTCCCAATTTTTCGCTTGAATCGGAACTAAATTAATAGAATCCAATAAGAAAATCCAAATATTTTTGGTTAAAAGGTAATTCTTTTTGTTTCAGAATTCATCTCTTTTGGTCGAAAATTCAGCTGCTTTGTTCAACATTCGTCTTTTTCGATAGAAAATTGATCCTTTTGGATTGAAAATTCATCTTTTGGTAGAAAAGTCGTATTCTGTTGTTGTTTGAAATTGAATTCTTCTTTATTAAAAATTCTATTATATTTTTTTTAGAAAATTCATCTTTTTTGGTGGACAGTTAATTCTTTTCATTTTAAAAGTCTTGTATTATATTTTTGATTCACAATTTATCTCCTTTGGTTAAAAATTCTACAGTTCGGTTGAAATTTTAATTGTTTTCTTTAGTTTATCTTTTTGGTCGAAAATTCAACTGTTTTTTTTTAGAAATTCGTCTTTTTGGATAAAAAATTTATCTTATGGTGCAAAGGGCATCTCTTTTGGTTGAAGATTCCTCTTTTATTGTTGAAAGTTAGTTCTTTGTGATTGATAAATCTACGATCATATTTTAAGTTCAGAATTCATCTCTTTCGGTTAAAAATTCTATTATTCAGTTAAAACTTTACTTATTTTGTTGTAAATTCAACTTTTTTCTCAAAAAGTTATCAGAATTTATCTCTTTTGGTTAAAAATTCTACTTTTTGATTGAAAATTTCATTAGTTTGTTTAAAATTCCACTATGTTGTTAAGAAGTCATATTTTTTGGTCGAAAATTAAACTGTTTTTTTCTAACATTTGTATTTTGGATAGAAAATTCGTCCTTGTGGATTTAAAATTCATCTTTTGATAGAAAAATCATCTTTTTTGGTTGAAAGTTAATTGGTTTTAATTGAAAACTCTACTATTATATTTTTGATTCAGAATGCATCTCTATTGGTTAAAAATTCTACTATTTGGTTAAAAATTTAAATATTTTCTTGAAAATTTCACTATGTTGTTGAAATTTCATCTTCTTTGGTCGACAGTTGAACTGTTTTGTTGAACATTCGCCTTTTGGACAGCAAATTGGTCCTTTTGGATTTAAAATTCATCTTTTGGTAGGAAAATCGTCTTTTTTGGTTGAAAGTGATTTTTTTCACTGAAAAGTCTACTATTATGTTTTTGGTTTAGAATGCATCTCTATTGGTTAAAAATTCTACTATTTGGTTGAAATTTCATTATTTTCTTGAAAATTCCACTGTGTTGTTAAAAAGTCATCTTTTTTGGTCGAAAATCAAATTGTTATCTTTCGATAGAAAAATCGTATTTTTTGGTTGAAAATGAATTCCTTTTCATTAAAAAGTCTATTATTATATTTTTGGTTCAGAATGCATCTCTATTGGTTACAAATTTTACTATTTAATTGAAAATTTTATTGTATTGTTAAAGTTCAAACTATTGGCTTGAAAATATTTCGATCTAAGTTAAAATATATAATGAATTAAGGGTCTTTTCAGATACAAATGTCAAGAATGTTCTGCCCTTGAAGGATAAAACTTTAAATGCTTTCTTGGGTAAAATCAATTCCCATAGTCCTGGTGCACCTATCTTGAAAGTTATACAACCCTTCGCAGCCGATCGAGTCACTCGAGTTGTCGATAATTTGCCAATGCTTTTATCGGAACTATACAATGAGGAATAGGAAGCGTATTCCTTAGAAATGTTAAGAAAGGTCCCTGTTGACTTAACAATTACACAGGAGCAACAGCGAGCAGTAATAGAAAAAACCTTAGCGCAAAGCAAGATTTTATATTGGTTTTCAATCAAAGCTGGGAGGATTACTGCATCCAAATTTAAGGCTACATGTCATACTTCATCAGAAAAGCCCTTTTTGTCTCTCATTCAGGGAATATGTTATCCTCGGTCAGTTTTGTTCAAGAGTAAAGCAGTCCCGTACGGTTTAGAACACGAGGATATTGCCAAAAAAGAATATGAAGAGTATATCACGAAGAAGCACACCAACTTCGTAATGGAAAATACGGGATTTATCATATCTCTTGATGATCCTGCTTTCGGTGCATCACCTGACGGTTTAGTTTTTTGTGAATGCTGTGCACCAGGCTGCCTATAAATTAAATGCCCTTATTCGCTGTTGGGTGCAAAGATGGATTTGGCATCATTTGCTAAAAAGAAAACAAGTTGTCTCCTGTTAAAATATGACTGCATCTTTTCGTAGGATAGAAAACGCGAATATTATTATCAGATGATGTTGCAAATGTACGTGACAAAAAGAAATTACTGTGATTTTGTAATATGGTCCACCAGGCAGAAATCAATTGAAAGAATTTATTTTGATGAAAATTGCTCACAAGGAACTATTGACAAGGCTAATTTTCTGCATTTGAATGTCATTCTACCAGAACTACTAGGAAGATGGTACACAAACTTGCGGGAGTTCGACCAGTTGGAGACAGAAATGTGGTGTGACTGCGGTGAGCCTGACGATGGACGCGAGTTGCTTCAATGTGCTAACTAAGAGTGCCCTATTTAATAGTTTCATTTAGAATGTATAGGTTTGACACAGATTCATGATGGCGATTTTTATTGGTTCTGCGATGCTTGCAACAGCTTAGTTCAAAATGCAGAATTTCATTTACACATGTAACTATAGGTACGGTAAAGGAAACAATTGTCGACGAAATAGTCAATCTCAAATTTTTTATCATTCTTATTCTTATGGACGAAAACTCTCAAAACTTTGAAACTTTCTTACCTGGACAGAAAATGTATACAACTTTAATTTCAGTATGTATTTTTATACATGAAATTGAAACTTAAGATAAAAATGGTAAAAAAAAGTAAATGTGTTAAAAACACAATTTCTCCAGGTGCATTCCCCAATCGCTCGTAATAACTGAAAATACCACTCAAAAGAGAGAACGCTGTAATTCGATGATTAAATAAGTTTGTTGCAGCCTCCCGGCCGATAGAGAACCACTGGTAGGCATCAATTGTCGAACGTGCCATCTCTCAAATTTCCCATCCGGAAAATTGAGAAATGGCCTACGTGACAAATTGCCGCCTTCAAGTGTTTACCTCAACGAGCTTGTTAACACCCCTTTGATGAAACATGCATGTCGTCGCAGCTTTCTTTTCTCACGCGGGCCTCTCTCATCTCTCTGTGTTATACAGCGGGCGTAAAGTGTTTTGTAGCGGGCGTAAAGTTTCATGTTGGCCCGGCGGCGGAGTGCGCATGTACGTACGTCACTGGGCTGGAAGCGGCCACATTACGCCTGCCTCACGTGCATGCAATGGCGCGTTTTCAAGGGGGGTCGGACAAAAAGATCTTTTAAAAGATATATTTTTAAATAGAAAATTAGAGTAAAGAGTTTATTAGAATCAAGTTAAGATAAAAATCAATCTGAATGAAATCAAACAAGTTAAGAGGTCCCGACGAAGTGAAAGAACGGCATTAGAACATTTTGAAGAAAAGACAAATATACTTTTCGTTATTATTATTTATACCGACCCGGGGCAGCTTTTCCCAATTTGTTTTTAACTGAATTAATAGACAGATAATTAGTTTCCTTTCTCCGTACCTTAATACATTAATTAGGTTATGAAAAACTTAAGTAAAGTACCTAGGGTCGAATGAGAAGAGAGAAACTATTTTCTGTCTTGTTAAATTTATAAGAAATTAAGTTATTTTCCTAGTTATTAAGTTCGTTTATTTTCAGCTGAGAAAACATTAATAAATTGATATATGCGTACATATGAAGATATGTACACATATATCAATATCTCGATAATCTAAATCCACTGCATATTACCTTTTGAGTTATCATTTACCTTAGGCTTAAAAATCTTAAGAAATTCTCGATGAACAATATAACGGTTATTCGAGGTTCGCAGAATTTAAATCGGTTTTAATTTATTTTTATGTTAACAATTGCCAACGGCCATACAACGCTGAAAAAACCAGTTCTCGTCAGATCACTGAAGTTAAGCAGCGTTGGGCGCGGTTAGTACTTGGATGGGTGACCATTCGAGAATACTGCGTGCTGTTGGCCCGTCGTGGGTGTGGTGAGCCCACACTTGTAGTTATTTACTACAAGAAAACTATCCACATAGAAACACTACCCGAATCGGGTAGTGTCATGCCTACAATGAAAGGGAAATGGCTTAATGGTATACTTAAATATAAATAGTTAACCTCGAAAAACCGTCCTTTTGGACCTAGCCCCGTTCCGTTTGCGGGCAAATAAAGTTAAGCTAGTATTAAGAAATATATTTTAAAATGAATCAATTCTAATAATATTTACTATTTTTAATAACTAATTAAAAGTACGACATTTTTAGTTTAAAATGGCGCGAGCGCTCGAAGTCGGAACAGGGACACGGAGGACGGTGTCCTTACCGCTCCGTTGCGATCCCATTGCCGGAATCGAGCCAATCAGAGGGCCAGCAGGCGCTCCCTCTTGCACCGAGAGCTTCGCGTCGAGCTGCCTGCGTGCAGCCAGTGACTTGGATCAGTCAGTCGCTTTCGGAATTCAGCAAGGAGTAGCAGCATCCGTTCAGTGCCTAGTTTCTGTCTGTCTAGTCACCTTTCATCACCTTCGTGCATCGGGAGATATTTCGGGATCAGGAATTTTTAGAATCTCTTTCTAAAACGTGAGTACCGGTCGGGAATTCTCATGTCTTAAATTCTTTTGTCTCGTGCTAATCGTGATTGTGGAAATAGTTTTTTCTTTTTTTCTTGATCTGTATTTTGCCGAAAGTTTCTTTTAAATATCGTGTCCGTGAATGGCTTTTCGCGTGAATTAAAATAAGCTTCCGCGTAGTAAAAAAATTAAATTTCGTCGCGTGCGCAGGCGGTCCGGCTTATGCCAACGTCCCTTGCGCTCGAATTCGCGTTCGCGTAAAAACGACTAAATTCTCGTGTGAAATTAAATAAACTCTCGCATAGTACAAATTTTAATCTTGGCTCGTGCGCAGGCGGTCAGGCGTATGCCAACGTCCCTTGCGCTCGAGTTCGCGTAAAAAAAAACGATTAAATTCTCGTGTCGGTAAATTCTCGTGTGCAATTAAATAAAGTCTTGCGTAGTATAAATTTCAATCTCATCTCGTGCGCAGGCGGTCAGTCGTATGCCAACGTCCCTTGCGCTCGACTTCGCCTTCGCGTAAAAACAGCTAAATTCTCGCGTCGACAAAATCAAATTCCGTTCGTGCGCAGGCGGTCAGGCTCAGGCCAACGTCCCTTGCGCTCGAGCTCACGTTCCGCGACGATTGAATACAAAAAGAAAAATAATAATAATAAAAGTTTCGTGCGCAGGCGGTCAGGCGTATGCCAACGTCCCTTGCGCTGAAACTCGCGCTTCGCGTTTCAATAAAGATAAATTCCGTTCGTGCGCAGGCGGTCAGGCTCCGGCCAACGTCCCTTGCGCTCGAACTCGCGTTCCGCACAATTCATTAAAAATCCGGGTCGTAATAATGTTCTAGGACCATTTCCGTTGGGACATCGCCCGCGTTACGTCACACCGGATTGACGTCTCCTTGCTCACCTTCGAGTAACATTTAAAACTTCGCGTATGCCGATGGGTGGCAAGAAGCGCAAGCGCGCTTGCAAGGACGCCCGCCTCCGTCAACGGGAGGCGGAGGAGGCTGAGTTTCCGGACGGCTTGGAACTTCAGGCCGTCCCAGCGGTTCCCGTCCTTTTGGCGGTTCCACCGAACATTGTAGTTCCAGCACCGGCACCAGAACTACCGGCACCTGAGATACCGGCACCCCCTCCTCCGTTCGAGTGGGTGCTTCTCGAAGCCTTACCAGGGTTACGGGGTACTTCTGATCCGCGGCCAAAATTACACAAACGCGTAACATCTCCTCGGGCCCTGCGACTCCCACGATTCTTCAGGGAGCCCCGCATCCCATTTCCGTCCCCTCTAGTCATCTGCAAGAAATTGCGATCCGGGAAAACAACTCCAGTCCGGAAATAAATAATGACGGCATACCGAAAACTTGTAAAGGGCTTCCAGCAGCCTCTAGCCGAACCGCAGTGGAGAATTATTTCTCATACGTAGAAACGGTCGCAGCAATTGACGCGCTCTTGGGCGAATATTCTTAAATATATCAATTAGTGGTTAAGAAAGTATGTATTCTCGTTGATTTATCAATAATTATGATCTTTTAGATTCAGCCATTGATAAAATGTATATGTTGCAGTCAATGTCGAAAATCATTCATTTTCGGCAATTCCTAGTCAATGTCGACATTGACTGCTGGCGTCGGTCATTGTCGACATTGACTAGTCAATGTCTATCCCAGAAACTAAAGTTCGGAAATTTCCAACATTCACCGGTCATTGTCGACAATGAATAAAGCCCAGAGGTCAATGTCGCTTTCCTTCAATTCGTCAGAGTTGGGGGTAATTAGGGGAGGCAGGTACCTAACTCCATGATTCATTATTCGGCAGGTACAAGAAGGTATCCTATTTTTACGCCAAAATTTTTGTAGTGAACATTTAGTGTACGTTAATGCCTTGTAAAGTGAAGTATTGCTGTTCTGTAGAAAATCTAGATACTTCAACGGCGCAAATCAAATATCACAACTGATAAGTAATTTGAATTTTAATCTTTTTATTCTTTCCCAATTTTTCTATATCTGACCATCAAACTTATGAAAAAAATCTTCTATAAACTTGTAATAATTCCAAATTCAAATTAGAAAAGTTTCCTTAATTTATTTTACATCGGAGTGAAATATTCAGAGTTTATATTATTTGTTTGTATTTTATTACTCTCCCTTTTACGGGTTTGAGGGCTCCGTTCCCTTTACATATTTTACAATTTCACTTAACCACTATGCCTTATGCTTATCTTAATCTATAATCGCTTCGCCTTTTTTTATTATTTACAAGTTCTTAACTATTATCTTACTAGGTAATAACTATTATCTAGCAAATGCGCGAGACCTTCCAGGGCTTCCGTTTCCTCTTACCATTACTCTTCAAGCTTTTTTAAAAAACACGCAACACTAATTTTCCATATCCATGTTTGAATTTTGATTTTCTCCCCTCCCATGCATTCTCTCTTCCCTTCTCTCTTCCAAGCTCTTAATCCACTTTTCCCCTTGTCCACAACCGCTCAGTATCCACCTAACTTTATCTACCACGCTCTTTCCCCCTTCCTCTAGATATTCTGGGACCCCTTCCATCTTGATGAATCTATACCATTTATTATATTTGGACTCCATAATCTTTTCCCACCATTCCTCTTCCTGCTTCTTACTCCCATCTTGAAAGTCCCGTGTTTCCTCTCCTCTCTCTGTCTAATATTTCCTTCAGGCATGCTTGTGCAACTTTGCTACCCTTACCACTTTTAAGTTTCTCTTCAAAATTCCATACCCTTTTCCTCTGCCTTATCACCAATTTCTCTCTCCCTGTTTCTTCTCTCAACATATAACCTGGGCAGTTCCAGCTCACTCCCATAACCCATCTCAGAAATCTCTCTTGCATGTTTTCTACTTTTTTGTATTCCTTCCATCCCCACATCTCCACTCCATAACACATCACAGACCATACCAGTGAATCAAACAGCCATACTCTCATCTTCCAGTCCTCTTTGAATCTTCGTTTTCCAATCCTCCACACTTGACCCATCACCTTACTCGCGCTTTCGATCCTTTTTTTCACTTGCAGCTCACTTCCACCTCCCGCTTCGAACCAGAATCCTAAATAACAAAATTCTTCTACCATTTCCACCATTTCCCCATTTATCTTCCATCCATACTTTACTTCATTCTTTCTCTTCCTGAAACATACTATCTTTGTCTTCGTCACATTTATTGTCAAGTCTTTCGCTCTCACGTACTCTTCGAATCCTTTCATTAGCAAGTTCATTCCACTTTCATTCTCTGCTAGAAGCACCACATCGTCCGCGTACGCTAACGAGTATATTCTCTTATTTCCTAGAACTTTACCCCCTTTACCTTTCCTTTCCATTTTCTCTTCTAGGTCTGCTAACAATATGCTAAACAACAACGGGCTTAGCGGGCACCCTAGTCTAAGACCCCTCCCTGTCCAGAACTCCTCTCCTTTCTGTTCCCCGATCCTCACCCTTGTCTTTGTCTCCGTAAAGACCTCTTTGATCCTCTCAATCAGCTCTTCGTCCACCTCCCTTTCTTTCATTACCTTCCACAAAACTTTCCTATTCACCGAGTCGAAAGCTGCTTTAAAATCTACGAAGAGTGCGACCAGTTTTCCTTTTTTCTGTCCCAGGTTCCTGTTGACTAAATAATTTAGTACGAAAATGTTATCCACTGTGCCCATCCCCTTCCTGAATCCTGTTTGATTGTGTGGAATACTTCCTTTCTCATCTACCTGTTCTTCTAATCTCTTCCTAAGCACCTCCGCGTAAATCTTATACGTTACTGGCATGAGAGTGATTCCTCTATAATCTTCGACTTTTTCCCCCCCCCCTCCTTTCTTTAATAAAGGAACTACCAAACCTGTTCTCCACTCCTTCGGCCATCCTTCCCCTCTCCATACTCTATTACATACTTCCCAAATCTCTTCTCTAACCCTCCTTCCGCCAAATTTCAACGCTTCATTCTCCATACCATCCTCTCCTGTCGCCTTATTTCGTTTTAACTTCTCTATTGCTTGATTCACCTCCTCTCTGGTCAAGTCATTCCCACCTTCTATTCCTCCCTCCTTGATCTTTCTACCATCCCCCCTTACCTTGCTATCCACCCCTCCTAGCAATTTCTTGAAATATGCCGTCCATTCATCCATACTTATATCTTCATTGATTCCTTTCCATTCACTCCTTTCTCTATTGATCACCTCCCATTCCCTTCCTTCCTTTATTGCTTTTTCTACCTCCTTCATGTACCTCACCTTCTCCTCCTGTCGTTTTACATCCAGTAATTTCTCGTGTTCCCTTTTTCTCTTATTATACTCCTTTTTGTCTATCTCTCCTCTTCTCCAATTCTTTAACGATAACTTTATACGCTCTTTACTCTCTACACATTCCGCATCCCACCATCCTCTTTTCACCCTTCTTTCTTCCTCACTTGGCCTGATTTCTTCCACTATCTTCTCTACCCTTCCCTTCATCTTACACAAAATCTCATCCACGCCTCCCCCATCTTCAATCAAACCATTCTCTTCTTCCATTCTTTCCGTATATTCTCTTAGCTTATCAGCTCCCCATTTACCCATCTTTGCTTTTTTTCTTGTCGCTCTCTCCTTCTTCCTTCCCTCTCTTCCCCAATTCCCACATTTCAACGTTGCAATGACCGGAAAGTGTTCTGACCCTATTTCGTTCCCTACTTCCATTCTTTTCAACAGCCTCCTTACCCTTTCCTCGGCCAGAATGTAGTCAATCACTGTTTCCCCTTTCCCTGCAAACGTAATCTCGCCTTCCTCATCCCCTTCCAAGTTCCCATTGCAAATAAACCATCCTGTTTCTCCCAGAATTTCCAACAGAGTCCTACCCTCCTGGTCCACCTGTTTGTGTTTCGATTTTCTCCTGAAAGTCTCACTGTCTTCATCCCATATTTCCCCTCCCTGTTCCCCCGTCCAAGCATTCAGATCACCTCCTATCAACACCAATTCGTCATCCTTTTTCGCCACCCATTTCCTAATCACACTCCAACCTTCTTCTTCTCCCCTTCTCCTGTAAACGCAAACTATCCTCACCTTTCTTTTTCCTATCTTCACCATTCTCGTCATTACTCCATCTGTTTCCTCAAATCCCATTTCTATTCTCTTTTCTCCTACCAATTCCTTCCTCACTCCTGACACCATACCCCCTTTCTTTCTGCCCTTTATCTTCTCTTTCTTTGCCCCTTGCATCTGCCACATATATCCCGTGGGTAACTTCCTCTTCACTCTCTTCCACTCCTTCTCATCTATCCAGGTTTCACTCAACATCACTACATCCCATTTCTTCAACTCTTCCCAGAAACCTTCATCTTTGTTCATTAGCCCTGATACATTCCAAAACGCTACTCTCACTTCTTTTTTCCTTCCTTTCTCCCTTCTTTCGTCATTATGTCCCCTCCCTACTTTTGTAGAAACCCCGTCGCTCCGTCTTCTCCTTATTGTCTTTCACCCTCTAGTGTTTCCCTTACTTCCTCCCTTGTATTCTTAGTCTTCACTTCTTCCTCTCTTCGCCATAGGCCTTCCCTACACACTTCACTCAATTTTTCTTCCTCATCATCCCATATCCACACATTCCCATTTATCCACATCCTGTCTTTCCCTATCCATACCGTGTTCCCTTTCACTCTTTCACTCCATGCTCTCTGTTTCATCATCCACTTTCTCCTTCTTTCATTCCACGTCATATCCTCCTCTATCCTTTCTTCCCTTCCCTTCAGGGCTTTTTTCTTTCTCAAGATATCAAATTTTTCTTCCTCATTTCTCACTTTCAACACATACATACGCGATTTACCTTCAATTTTCCTTCCCACTCCATTTACCTCTTCCACATGCACTTTTGCTCCAATTTCACTCATTAACTTTTCCACTTCTTCTCTACCTGATTCACTATCCACTTTTATTCCTTTAATCACTAAATTCCTACTCCGTTTCGCTTTCTCTTCTACTTCCATTTTCCTTTCCAACTCTCTCAATCTTGATTTCATTCTCACATTTTCTAGGATAACGTTCTCATTCATTTCTCCATCTCTTACCCCCTCATTCCCTTTCTTCATATCCTCAGACTTACACTCTAGTTTCCTCACTCTTTCTGCCAACTTCTCCATATCTGATTTTCTCTTTTCCTCACTCATCCTTTGATTTTTCTCAATATCTTCCAACTTCTTCCAAACTTTATCTTTTTCTTGCCGCCACACCAGATCCCATTCTTCCCACTTCTCTCTAACTTTTCTCATTTCCTCCCAAACCTCCTCCCCTCGCTTTTGCATGCCATTCAGACTTCGGTTCGTTTCCTCTCTAAACCCTTTCATAAGATTTTCCAGGCTCTCTAAATCCACTTTCCCTTTTGCTTTATTCCTTTCCGATGGAGACTTTTTTTAAAACTTTTTCCGCAACTTCTCATTTCCCTGCTCATACCCCTCTTCTTCCCTTGATCTTTTACTGTCTTCCGTCTTATCCCCCTCGTCACTTTTATCCGTAAACCCTCCCCCCTGCCTCCATTTATCAAAAAGTTGTCTCGATCCTAAACTGCTAGCTCTGGATCTGTTAAGCAGTTCCCGATTTGACGGCCTACCTCGAGGCCTCCTGTCAACTAGCCCCCCTTCCTTCTCTCTCCACCCGAAGTTTCCTGGCGTAGCATACTGGCCATCGCCATCATCGCTATCTTCGGCATCACCCTTAAACTCCCCGTTTCGCCGGTCTCAGTGAGATCATCAGCACCGGGTTTGTTTTCTACCTGCTGCTGCCCTCTAGCGGACCCCACTGGACTCCTCGTAACAGGCATGCTGGCCTATTTTACCGATCTGCTGTCCCCTATCTTCTCTCTCACTTTTCCGTCCCTGACAACTAACCTCCAAATTATCACTTTCAACTCTCCTCCTAACCCTTTTAACCTTACAAAACAGCCTCCCCGCACTTCCACACAACCCCTTCACTTCACTAACCTCCCTCACCACCTTTCGCCTCAATCACACCTCCACGCTCGTCGCCAAAACCAAAAAAGATAGCACAGAACAAACACGCGTACTTTACTATTCGGTACCGGAAACGGAAGCTATATTATTTGTTTAAATATTTCTGTCAGTAAATTATTTATGGTTACTTTTTTCTTGTGGGATTAATTAGAGAGTTAACTTGTGTCAAAAAAAAGGAAAATTATTCTTGTTTCAGGCAGTTCGTAGTGTGATGTGTACTTGTTCTGAAGAAGAATTTGAATATTTCGACCTGGAAAATCAAAATATCTTATCTGGTATGGTATCTGGTATTATTACACCTGGTAATAAAAGGTGGTACGGAGAAAAGTGTTAAACTGTCCGATTTTTCCACCCTTGAAGAGAACGAGATTGAATAGTAGTGCTGTATGTGAATGTCATGTTTGTCCATTGGCCATGACACCGCAAGTAGGAAATTTCACTAAAGTTGTTCTGCCCAAGCGACAGAGCATACTAGCTGAAATTACAAATTATAGTATAGAAGAATCCGGTGCAAAGGTTGAAGAACAAGTGGCCTAGTCTCTGCTAAAAAGAAAGATTGAAAGAGAAGATGGATAGACTGCGAAATTATCACTGTCTCAACCTCGCGGTGGGCAGTCCCTTCAAGTCGCTATCTTTAAAAAACTTGCTACAATTTCACTGCAACAATCAGTTCTATCTGCGGAAGACTTTTTAAAAATTCAGACTAGTTTCCATCCTACTCAGAGGAAGGAAATCGGAATCGCTGCAGCTATTCGTGTAGCTTATAAAAATTCTAAGGCCGTTGAAGCCCATTTACAGAAAAAGCTATCGGCTAACAGCCATTGCGTAGATGAATTTTTTGGATTGAAGGAGTTTGATTCTGTCAATGTCAAAGCTGAGGTTTCCGAAGCCGCCCAATCAGTTGCTTATTGCACTAACCTAGAAGACTTGATCGAACACGTCAAGGCGAAAAGAGAATTATCTAAATGTCATTTGAAGTTTGGAATTGATGGTGGGGGAGGGTTTTTGAAAGTATGCCTGTCAACACAATCGAGTGAAAAAAAGGAAGAAGTGAATGGGTACCGTCAAAGGTATGAGCAAGGAATTTCTGCTAAGCGTTTTAAAGATTCTGGCGTCAACAAGTTGTATCATGTCTCACAGATGCTCTTATCCGTGTACGTGGTGTTATGCGAAGAAAGGAGAACTGCAAAATCGTAGAATGTATAGGACTTTAGGCAATACAATGCAAAATTATGTTAGTTCGTGCGAAGCAGGTTCTGTAATATCACAGGCCAAACATTATAATAATTTTATCCATCCTTCTCTTTTCATTGCTCGTGAAGAAAAAACACTTCTGCAGCTGATCCCTCCACCTGAACTACATCTGATGCTGGGTGTTTTAAATACCATAATTACGAATTTGCTGGCTGAATTCGAAGATGATGTTACTCGGTACGCAGAATCATCCAATGTTCAGCAAGAAATAACGCATGGAAGTCCCGGTTTCAGAAGGAAATTCATGTAAAAAATTACATGACAAAGTAGATACACTGCGTGCTACAGGTCGCGTAGGGTGCCTAAAATATGTAAAAGCCTTCGAGGACTTCGGAGCCATCGTACAATGATGTTTTGGTAATCACATTGATCCCTGTTTTGTGGATAAAATCGAGAATTTCAAGAAGAGTTATTTGGATATTTCTGTTACTCCTAAAGTACACGCTGTATTTTTCCACGTACCTGACTTCTGCGAAGAAATGCAAACAGATCTAGGATTATTTAGCGAACAGGCGATGGAGTCTGTTCACTTAGATTTTAAAGTCGTCTGGACAAAATATAAAGTCTCTAAAAATCATCCAGACTACGCTATCAGGCTACTACGTGCATTATGTGAATATAATAGCCTTCACTCATTTCAAGCTTACAATCATATTTTCATAATATCGTTAATAAAAGTTTTGAGTTCATAATTAAATTAATTAAGTCTTCATTTAATTTAAGCACCAGATACATAATATGATATAAACATTTTTCCATGTCTTATCCTCCAGAAACGAAAAATACAAAATTTCTACAAAATTCCATAAAAAGCGTAATTTTTAGGAGGCCAAAATTTCGATGCGATTAGAGCTAGAGCATTATTTTTTTTATATTTTCTAACAATTAGGTCCTCCTCAACCTATCTAGTGGCAACTTTCTCCTGGAATGCTCGGGAAATGAGTTCTTGTGGAAAACGATAAATTTTATTCAAAAAATTGATGTTGAACAAAATTTCATTAAAAAGGGTCATACTCAAGAGGCCACAATTTTGGTTCTATTAGAGTTAGAGCAATGTTTTTTTTAGATCTAATCAAAATGAAGTCTTATTTAATTAATTATTGGGCAATTTTTATCAGATATGCATATGAAATAAGTTATTTTTCCAAAACTATATATTTTTTGTTTCATTCAAATTATTCGCTTGAAATCGACTTCTTAGGAACGTAACTCCCAAACTTTTGGAGATAGAACATTTTTCGATTTTTTATTATATTGCAGAACATTTCAAGTACTTTAATTGTTGTTAAGGTGTTTGAAACATAGGTTGACCTGGAATAAGGCAATTTTCAAAAAACTGATTTTTTCCACTTTGTTCACCATTTTTCAAAAATATTGAAGCCTTTCAGTTCTCGTAAGAAGCAAAGAAACCTTTGATTCCATAAATAATTGAATCTGGAATGGAAGCTTCTAATGTGTCCCCTAAGGGTTTACATTTTTCTTGTATCTCTTCCCTATTCCTTTACACACACCCCACACCCTTTCTTGGTCGTGGGAGGGGGACCTACAGTTTAAGGTGGGTTCCGAACCACTAAGAGCAACAGCTTTAAGTACTTAGAGAACCTTTTTCTCTAGAGGTAACGCACAGTGGGGAAAAATGGACAAAATTCTGCCTACGTCACAATTCTCGATACACGTCGGTAATTTTTTTTTTTTAAATACTCTGGACAGCTCAATCTAAATGTTCACCTGCGACCAGGCTATTCCTATATAATAATCCTGCGTAATACTATACCAAACGTCAAGTATTCTGCACGTTTATTCCAAAAGTCAGTAAAACAGGTATCCTCTCGAAAAATTAAGTTGATCAAAAACTCAACAATAAGATTCCAGTATAATTTTACATTCTGAATACAAATTTGAAACTAGCACAACTCTGCGACCTGTCGTTTATGGGTTAATTGTTAAGATTAGCCAAAAAACAGCCTAAATGCATCTAATACTGTAAAATACGCAATGCTGATAATAGCATAGAACCTCAAACTCACAAACCCCCAGTCCACAAACCACAAACCCCAAGCCCACAAACATCAAACCCACAAACCCCAAGCTCACAAACCCCAAGCCCACAAACCTTAAACTCACAAACCCTAAGACGACAAACTCCAAGCCCACAAACACCAAGCCCATAAATCCCGAACCCATAAATCCCGAGCCCACAAACCTAAAACTCACGAACCCTAAG
>CAKNYM010048058.1:193349-215961 GCA_932195095.1 Andricus curvator | reverse complement strand
TGAACGACAAACCTCAATCCCACATAAATGAGAGGTCTATGGGTTACAAGTTAATGGTTTCGGATTTTAAGGATTTAAAGTTTATGGATTTGGGTTAGAGAATTGTAGATTTGGGGTTGAAGGAATTGAAGTATAGAGGTTTAGGGTTTGTGGGTTAGCAGGTTTGTGAATTTGGGCATTGTGGGCTTAGGGTTCGTGAGTTTGAGGTTTGGGGTTTGTGGGCTTGGGGTTTGGGGCTTAGGGTCTGTGGGCTTGGGATTTGTGGGCTTGGGGTTTGTGGGTTTGAAGTTTTTGGGCTTAAGGTTTGTGAATTTGGGGTTTTTTGGGCTTGTGGGCTTAGGGTTTGGGGTTTGTGGGCTTGGGGTTTGTCAGCTTGAGGTTGTACGTTATTATCAGCATTGCGTTTTTTACAGTATTAAATGCATTTAGGCTGTCTTTTGGCCAATCTTAATAATTAACCCATAAATGACAGGTCGCAGAGTTGTGCTAGTTTCAAATTTGTGTTGAGAATGTAAAATTATACTGGCATCTTATTGTTGGGTTTTTTATCAACTTAATTTTTCGAGAGAATACCTGTTTTCTTACTTTTGAGATAAACGTGCAGAATACTTGACGTTTGATGTAGTATTACGCAGGATTATTATATAGGAATCGCCTGGTCGCAGGTGAACATTTAGATTAAGTTGTCCCGAGTATTGTTTTTTTAAATTTAACTAAGTGTATCGAGAATTGTGACGTAGGCAGAATTTTGTCAATATTTCCCCACTGTGTAACGGTGCCATGACTCCCGGAATTTGTTTATAATTCTGTTTAAATATTTAGGAATTGTTGACAATTTGTCATCGGGAAGCCATTTGTATTTGTTTCCATGTGAACAATAATAGAGCGCATGGAATGAGAAAGAGTCAAACACTACAAAACATTTATTTCTAAAAATTGTGTAAATAATATATAGAAAAGTATCATTGCAGGATACCTTCACGTACCTGACCAATAATGAATCATAAAGTTAGGCACCTGCCTCCCCTAATTGCCCCCAGCTCTGACGAATTGAAGCAAAGTGACATTAACCGCCGGCCTTTAGTCATTGTCGACAACGACCGGTGAATGTTGGAAATTTCCGAACTTCAGATTCTGGGATAGACATTGACTAGTCAATGTCTACAATGACCGACGCCCGCTGTCAATGTTGACATTGACTAGGTTTTGATTCCTTGGGAATCGAACCGAAGGGTCTATGACAGAGCCACCGAACGCGTCCTCGGGTTGCGGAGAGGGTCCCTGTACCAAGGATTTCTGCTGAATATGGTTACAATAATTAATAAGCAGTCGCGGACAATTGTCCAGGGATGGTCCCAAAGGAATAAACCCTAAGCGGAGATGTAAAAACCGTGCCGAAAGCTGAATGGAACCTGGGTGAGGTATCTCAAACGGTGACTTTAGGATACCAGGCCACCCTTCAGAGTATGCAGCCTCATCTTTGCATGCGGGGCTCTACAAGGATGGACGAACCCTTTTCCCTAGCTGCTCGTGGGAACAACAATGACAAAACCAAACATAGTTGTAGTATTTGCGGTTCAAAACAATCGAACGCGCAGGGCTCCCGACAATGGGTCGGACAACAATGCCGACTACCGCAGAGTTGGGGGAGCCAATCAAGACAGAGTCAATATGATAGACCGGCAGAATGACAAAATGGGGTTGGACCATCCAAATCTACCTTTTTTGTTAGCGAATTGCTTATAAGACAAAGTCTTATTAAGCAGGCCACTTCGCAAGAAGCAACACGCCTATAGGGCTGGTCACTCGACCGAAACGGCCCCAAGCGGAGCAGCAAACATAATCGAAGGACAACTGAAGCAGAAAGGCTTTGCGTGTGGAACCTTTATGAACATCGAAGGATCATTCAACGAAGCCTCTAGTGAGGTGAAAAGGGCGGCCATGATTGCACATGGTGTGCCAAATGCAGTCGTGGAATGGACCTGCCACACTATCAACGATTAAAGGTGATACCACTTTGTGTGGAACTTTGACTCGTCAATCCGCAGGGAGGCGTTTTATTGCCCCTGCTGTGGTGCTTGGTAATGGATAAACAGCCTTATATACTCACGAGTCAGGGCTAACATGCTATGGCCAACAGAGTGGCTGGGGTCCTGGCCATATGGAATGGGCTTTGGGGTCGCATATAGGCCTACAAGGGGACGCAACAGGATTACGCGAGCGTCAGGGCAGACTTCCTTCAATCCCTCAATCTTGCCTGAATCTTGCCACGAGGGTTTGATGATATCTACATATATATACTTTGAAAACTGGCTTAGAGTGTATTACATGTATTCTAATTAATATGTTAAGTGTTAACATTAATACATATTTATTTCCTCTTACAGAATTAAGTTTGCAATCTGGCTTTTACTGGAATGGCGAACCTATTCCTCACGGAAACTCTTCTACGGTCACACCTCGTCCTGCTAGCGGACTTGATCTACCTGGCGTAATTCATACTCCTAGCGAAATTCATGCTCCTCGCAAACTTCACGATTTTTTAGGTGATCATCCTGTTGTCCAGCGTCATACTTTTCGACCTCCTATCGCACTTCCTGCCGCACCTCCTGCCGCAGGTTCTAGGCAGCACAGGCTATTAAAATCAGGATTACATGTACACCAATACTCGTTTCCTACCAATGCAGATAGACTTCGAACGAAATCAGCAAGTAATTTCTTTGTGGATATAATACCAAATATCAAAGTATATACTGTAATATCAACACCCGAAGGTGACGTCATTGGAACACTGGACAAAAATAATGTTCGTCGTGGACTATATAATGTCTCTGAAAAACGACAGAAAATAAATATGAATTTTCCCTATATAATTAAGAAAGTTACCCCAATGGAAGGTAATCGGTGTCCACTAGGCAAAAGAATCAAAGAAGATGATTACATTAGTTAACCCTATTGATTTAGTTTTAAAATGTAAGACTAAAATGAAATATTGTTCATGATCCGATGTCGGATCGAAACCTTACATGTAACGGGTAATTACAATAAAAAGTAAATTTATTATGGTTCTCAAGGCTTTCGTCAATTAAATTGGCCATCATTGCGGTCATAATTGCAGGCGCGTAATATAACATCGACGTAGACCCCCCTTGTTTGCATACTAAATCTTAAGGTATCAAGTTGATCTGCAACCAAAATCTTAACCAATTTTATATTTTTTTATAGGAAAATTCAGTGTTAAATTTTAAAGAGGTCCGTCAAAGCCGATTTTCGCATTTTTATTTGTTTAAACATTCATGTCAACGCAAAAAGCGAATCGCTTGAATTTACTGCACGTGGATGTGTGAAAGATAGAAAATTTGATGACTTGTTAAATTAATTTTTATTAACAAATTGTATTAAAAAGTACATAATTTTATGGATTGCTGATTTGTAAAGTTCACACTAGCATTAAAATTACTTGCTTTTATCAATAAGGTGATAGCTGATCATACAAATTTGTCATCCGATATTATTTGTTAGTTTAATAAACAAATTATATAAACAAATGCACATGGTCGGCATTCATAAAGAGGAGGAACTTGTTTTTTCTATTAATTCTTCCCAAATTATATTACAAGTGATTTTAGCAATGAAAATTTGTCGTTCGATATTATTTTCATTTTTATAAACAAATTATATAGTAAATGCACAGTGTGGGCATTTATAGGGAAGAGGAAGTAGTTTCACCTCTTAATTTTCCTCACAATATGTTACCAGTGGTTTTTAGTAACGAAAATTGTCTAGACAATAGTATTTGTTGATTTTATAAACAAATCATATAAATAAATGTAGTGTCGGCATTTATTTCCGTTCACACGAACCAAAATCAGCATCGAATCAAGAAAATATCGGTATGAATACAAACGATACAATATATTTTCGTGATACAAGGAAAGTTGTCTTGTCCCAAGAAAATTAATTTAAATTAAGAAAATTATATTACTTCAATCTAGTAAATATTCTTTAGACAAGAAATATTTTTTTAGATCAAGAAAATATTGTATCGTCCGTATTCGAGACGATATTTTTTTGATGAAATATTAATTCTTTTCCCCTGCAGAAGACCCATACGCTCTCGACCTCCTTATTTTAGAATGAATAATAAGGAGTCAGAAATTAAAACATGGCCGCGATTATATATAATAGACTATTAAGAATAATAATACACGACGAGACGACAATTTCTCATTACTCGATTATGGTTATGAACCGTTTTGAAATAGGTAACCTACAATTGGTAATTTTCTTGTAAAAATTCGGAGGAAGAGAGGAAATATTGAATCCATCCAATTCCTATCCTTATCCAACGGCGTTTGGGGGGGAAATAAAATTAAATTAAATTAAAGACAAAATTCACGGAATCAAAGTAACTGTTGTTCCTCCCAGTAATTTATTCTTTGAATAATTTCTCTTCATTATGAGTCTGTGAACTTACTAGTGAGCACAAGTCTAATTTTGCAATAAATTTTTTAAGGAGACTAATAAGTTACCAATAAAGTCATGAGTAATTTCCCGTATAAATGGCATAGTTTTCCTCTTGGTTCTTGAAAATGGTTTACTTTAACTTTGGTAAATTCTAAGTTTTCAGCCTTTCGAGTTTGAATCGATAATTGCGCGATTTATGCAATGTTTTAGTGCCCTGAATTCATGGAATTCACGAAGCCTTTCTTATCAAATCTCGTCCCATTCCTAGAACATTAAAGGCCAATGAGATTTCCCCATAGGCGTAGATGATCCTTGTTCCACATTAAAGTAAATATAATTTCTATGGATGAGATTATTCGAAAATAAGCTGGGCTTACCAAGAAACTCGTTGTAATTATTATCAGCTAGCCCAAAATTAATTTTGTAATAAAAATGCAGTAAAATCAGTATTACCTTCTTCAGAAGCATTTCTTTCTTGGTTTACTAATTATGAGTAGGGAAAACAGTGATCCTGAGAAGTAAGATCACCACGTCATTTATTTCATAGGCCAAGCCTTGACAGCTAAAATTCTAGCCCATCGAGACTAAGGATGAAACCAGCTCAGAATAATAGAATAGAGTGAGCTGAAGCAGGATCGGTTAGGTTTCCTAACCTCTTCCTGTCCAGATGCCCAGAAAAAGGTCACTTCCCTTACGATTTTTAGGTGGGTTTCCAGTCCACCGAGAATAAGGATGAGCAAAAGCTCAAAATGTAGTACTGAATGAGCTTTATCAAAAGGACTAGGGTTGCCATCCCCCATCCTGTCCAAAACTGTTGGCACCCCCGGTCGAAAGTCCGTATTTTATGTCGGTTTCCAGCCCATCGAGAATAAGGATGAAACAAACGCCAAAATAAAGCTTGAGTCTCCTCCTGACTAATTCACCAGGGTTGCCACATTTTATTCCGTCCGAAATACTGTGCAACCCGCTTTGAAAATCGGAAAAGGGCCTCTGGGGGTAAGCACGTAACAGTTTCCCCTGCACGTATCAGGCACAAATTGATGGCACATATAGCTAGGTATCCATGAGACATGAAATCCCTTCAAGACTTGACCTTCAAATCGCATTTTTGTAGATGCTATGGAGGGGGAAAGAGAAATAAAAAAGAGGTTTTACTCAAAAATGGCTAGGCTGATTTCAATGAAGAAAATATCTGTTGCGTAGTAGTAGCAGTAGAGTCTATTATTGTAATTTGTTTTCTTCTTTACTCTCGATAGGCTGGAATTTTAGCGGTCAACACTTGGACTATAATGTAACGATAAAAAATATATCGCCAAAATCTCGTAGAGATTGGAACCGTGGTTCCTAGAAATCCGAGTGAACATTTTCACCAAATGAAGATTATTTTCCATATTTGTGATTGGAGAGTAAGAACGAAGCCGATAAGTGGGCAATAACGTTTCACTTCTTTTCATGAACGGAAAAGTGGGAGAGAGCTTTTGAAAATAAAGTATGTTAGAGAGGTTAGGCTGGTTTGTTGCATCATAAGAACGATACGAAATAAATACATAACCAATATTTTTAGTATTCGTGAAAGAAGCGTGAACCATTTTTGGTAAGAACGAACATAAGTAGGTATCTTTTAAAAAGGAATGATGGAGTTACTTTCACCTAGTTTATAAGTTCTTCAGTGCGTAATCATAGAGTCAAATATGAAATTTCGTAGAATATTCATCATGTTGAAAATTATTATTATTATTAAGAGATATAGTTATCAATAGCAATCTTATACATATAACTATAATCATTCACTAAACTGAAAGTATCAATTATCAAAAGAAAACGGACTGGAATAACATGATAAAGATATTTTATTTTCAAAAGCTATGTCATTCGCACTTTTTCGTGCGCAAGAATAGGACACTTCGCGCTTGCGCACTCAGTAAAAAGTGATTACTACTGACAGACCTGACACTTACGTTGTAATGGCTCCTGTCAAACTCAAGAAAGCTTTTCATGGCAGTTCGGTCTCCTCATTATTCATTTGTGGTTAAAACCGAGATTGCTCGGATTTCGTCCGGTTTTAGTCGAAAGTCGAACACGCAAAAAAATAGTTTTTGGATACAAAGAAATGCATTTCTTTGATTCCATTTATTTTTTATCAAGAAAATAGTTTGCTTAAATTAATTGAATATTGTTCCAAAGTAATAAACTTGTGCATTACTTGAAAGAAAATTTTTTTTTGGGTACCATTTCTGTAATACAAAGAAATATTTCTTGGCTTACATACATGTAATAATTCTGATTCACGAAATTGATTTATTTGCAACAAAGAACCTCGCTTCTATAAATCTGGCTTTCGCCCCCAAAAAAATATGTCTATAGTTTAATGATTTGCAATTACTGACCTGGCCTTACTGGCCACTAAAAGATATTTTAATTAAGTTAAAAAAATATTTATTTCACATAAAGTATTGGTACAGATATAAAGAAAGGTATGTGAAAGAAATATGCCTTTCAGATATCTCAATATTCCCGTGCGGAAATTGCCATATATTTTCGCATTTACCAATCAGGCCCTGATCGGGCTGATAAGGTCTCGCCCGGGTTGGGCTAATTAGCATGGCCCGGAGTCGTTGCAGACGGGGTTGTCCAGGTTTCCTATTGCAACGCCACCTAGCAGGTGTTCAAGGAAATTTCGAATGGCGGTGAAGTTGTTTTAAACAGTTATCACAGTTATTATTGACATTTGCATTCGGTATATTTTGGATGAATCCAATTATTATTTAAAAATGCCGAAAGTGAAAATTTCACAATTTAATATCTCAAATACGTAGTCTTTTCACAACATTTCTAAGAATTTGAAAATATATGGTTAAGTTAATATATGGTTGAGTAAATCAAATACTTTTGAATAATTTTTTGTGAAATATTATGTTATTTAAAGATTAATTGAGTAAATTTAATTCAAGATGCAAGATTGAAACTCTCGCAATATACATTTTTTTCAATAAAAATCATTATTTGTTTTTCAGAATTTGTGTCGTATTTGTTGTATTGTCAAGGAGAGGTATATTTAATCATTTTGCTTCTTCTGAATTCTTAGAATGAAAAAAAAAGAAGCAGAATGTCATTTATAAGTAGGACAGATTCTAATCCTAAAAGTCTTCAGTCGAGTATCTATTCTCAGTTGCACAATAAATTGATTGTTGAACGCCCAAAAATATCTATATGTTCTGAATTTACAAAATAAAAGTGAAAATACTACTTATTGTTTGTAGACCCGTATAGAACGTACATTTAAAAAACCATGTGGATTGTGGAATTATAAACATAATATGTACGGTATTACGAGATTTTAAAATATGTTTACTCTTATTTTACATTGCAGTACGTTAAATATCGCCAGTTTACACAATTAAATGATCATTTTACGATTTCAGATACATAAATACAAAATATACTGGATAATCTATTCACAATAACTTTTTGCAGTATGATTGAAATTTGAATTTACCGCGCTAATTTGTCGAACTAGACTTCTCGTAAGTCGGTTAGTCAAGACTGGGATGAAATTCGTGAAACAGACTAATTTCTTAAATCATAAATGAAAATATGGACTCGATTCGAATAAAACTACTTAGTTTCACAAATTCTATCCTAGTGAAAATGAATAGTCTGTATTTATAAGTTTTCCATGTTCAATTTGATAATATTTTATCTACATTTCAGCAACGATCCGGGAATTATTCAAATGTTTACAAAGGAATATAGAGAAAAGGATTTTTCAAATTCGAAAAGGAGCATTTTATATGACTTTAATAACAAAATTAACGAGTTAAGGGTTTTGATAAAGACATGCAATGATCCAGATCTCTTGGAAGCTTTGCAGCAAAGGGAATTCTTACCGCCTTTGCCAACAAAAAATGTGGCAGATTTCGTGGCTCTCGAAACTCAGTTAAAGAATGCAGCAATGCATACAGCTTTGGTAAGAGCATTTGATTTTATATCTAACTTTGAGGTGTGAAGTGTAATTTCAGAGATCTTTGAGATCTTTGATAGTCTTGAACTGCAGGGACTTACGTGATTTCAAGTGGGTGATCAGTATTATCATCCCTATGATAATTTTAAAAGAATTCCAGCTGCTATATTCTTCATTTGGTCGTAGCGCTGGCAAGACGAGTTTTTCAATGACCAAAACATTTAATTTGCTAAAAAGTAGGCCTGAAATCTTAAATTTTTGAACCCCAATTTTAATGCCTTCAGATACTTTTTCTACTAAAAATTTTTTATTTTTTTTATTTCAAATACATACAAATTACTTTTATGAATTGAAATCGTTCAAAATAGTATAATTTTTAAATTGAAAGTCTTAATAGTTTAAAAATGTTCAGTGCATTGTTTCAAAGCTCTCAAATGCTTCAATTTTTAATAAAAAATTGTCCTAAAAGCTATAATTTTAATCTAGTTTTGCAGGTGTTTCAATAAACTTCCACCTTGAGCCGTTTCAATTTGAAAATTGTCAGTATTGAACATGATAATTTGTAGTATCTTAAATGTTTACTATTCATAATCTAAAATTGTTCAGTTTTGATGGCTTGAATTTCAGATTTTGAGTTAAGTTCCCACCCTGCAATTCGACAATATTTACTTTATGTGTATACGATTTCATTTGTATTGTTTTCTTTTTGAGAAATCGTGTTGTAAAAATTCAAAAATGTCCCAGTAAAAGATTTTAATGCCTATCTCACCCATTGGTTGTCTAATGCAGGAGATCGAGAAGGCGCTAAGAACTTTTAAACAAAATGTTTTATAATCTCGCATAAGTATCGAACAATATATACATTTTTCGATCTTAAAAGTTCTTTTGTTCTTTACCACTAAATTTTAGCTCACATTGACCTTTTGCTCACTGATATTTTTCAAAATTAGGGGTTTGGCCAGTACCGCGCTAGTACCATCGGTATGCACTGGCCTAGCACTGCAGATCAGTACAAAACTTAATTATCTTTAGGGTTTTTACCAGTACCGCGCCAGTAGCAACGGTATATACTAGCCCAGTATTGTGAGTCAGTACAGAACTTAGCTATCATTAGGGTTTTCACCAGTACCACGCCAGTAACAACGGTATGCACTGGCCCAGCCCTGCAAGTCAGTAAATACCTTGGTTATCACTTTGTACCTGACCAGTATCTGCCCAGTCATAATCTCCAGTACTGGCCCAGTAATGAATTTCAGTGCTGGCCAAGTACTACAGGTCAGTACCTAGCCCAGTTTTCATTATTGGTTCAGACAGTAATGGGCCAGTACTAATAGTACCAACTGTAAGTACTAGCCTAGTACTGACCAAATACTGCAAGTCAGTACAGAACATTGTTATCATTAGCGGTTTTACCGGTACAACGCCGGTAGTCATGCTAATATTCTACCAGTACCGAAGTACGCCCGGCGGTATTGGCGCGGTACCGCGCCGGTGGTAAATTTCCTCCTGGGTAGACCCATCTTTCTGTTTTATGAGCGTGCGTCGATCACGATTTGTATTAATCGGACCAGTAGCAACTTATTTCAGATGAAAATTCAGTGCATTCCACGTCTTCTAATCTACTGGGAGTAATAATTTTCAAGTTGGCACAAGGTACGTAAGGATAACACGTTTTTCAAAAGCATAAAGTCACTTTATCTCAATTCACCTGTTTCTCTTTATTTCAAAACTTACACACATTAGAGCAAGAGGTTAGAAAATAATTTTAAATTTCATAAATTTTTTCAGTCATTTATTATACTTTTTCTCCATAATATACAAGTATTGTACTTTCGGAACTTTATTGCAGCAAGCAAATAAAAAGAGAAAAGTGAAGAACATCATTATAAAAATGTTCTGTATGGTCAAGCTTACTTGCACGAATTCTTAGTCTCACCCATAGCAAATGTATTTTATTTAAGTTTTTATAGCGTACTTGAGAAAGAAATGTTTATTGTTAAACTTCCTTTTACAGTGAAAAGCTTAGAATATGTCGGATATGGTACTAACTGTGAAACCATTCTATTATTGAAATGGATACGATTTGACAATGAAAAGAAGAAGTTCGTGACAAAATACAAGCCCGAACCGTATACTGATGAATGAAACGATTTTTTTATAACTCCCAGTTATACCAATTGTTAAAAATATTTATTTCATAAGAAATTTAAAGATGAAACAAATTATATAATTTGAAACAGTCTTTCCCTACAAATACGTTTGCAACTTTCGTTATTGTTAAGACTGGTATTTATCAAAGAAAAAAAAATTTCTTGTTTAATTTCAATACGTTTATCTTTAAGTGAGGGCCATTTTCTCTTTAAGCCGCTAGAGTTTGAATTTGATACGCAAAATTCGAGGAAATTTGGAATATCATAAACATTTTCAGATATGAGAACATTTATATAATTTTAAGATTATCTTACGTACTATATTAACTTAACAGATTAGGGGCCGCTCATAAACTCATTTCCCCTTTTTTAAACAATTTTTTCCACCTATTTTCAAGAAACATCCCCTTTTTTTCGTTTTTTTTCGCGTAAATTTGAACTTAATTAATAGAATAGGTTGAAAATTTAATAATTTTGTTCAAAATGCAAATTTTTTTCCAGAACATCTTTTTTTTTTTGTCAAAAGTTCAAGTGCTTGGTTTAAAGTTTAACTACTTTGTTAGCAATCGTATCACTTTTGGTTGAAAATTAATTTGTTCAACTGAAAGTTGAAGTATTTCATTATTGTTTGAAGATTTATCTTTTTAGTTTAAAATTCAACTATTTGGTTGAAAATTCCTTTTTTTTAGTTTAAAATTCAACTCTTTGGTTGAATGTTGAGGTCTTTTGTTGAAAATTAATTTTTTTTTAAATTCATCATTTTAGTTAAAAATTCATCTCTTTAGTTTCTAACGTACCGTCACATAATGCGCATGTCCATGCGCACACCGGGCCACCAAGGCGCGCTCCCTTCCACTTACCACCATCCAGTACGCTGAAACGGCATTTCGCCGGGTGTGGTGAACCGAGCACAATCAGGGAGCTCTCACGCGGTGCAACTCCTTTGGTCGCCATACTCTCCCAGTAGGCGACCAGACCACCTTTCCCGCCTCCTAGTGCCATCCCGTCCGTTCCCACAGTCCGAATCACTCGGTGGCCGACAGGCGCTCCTGTGGCCACCCATCGAGGCCAGGGTACGTCGGCGTCAGGTGCCCCCTGAACGGCCTACCCACGGTAACCTACCTGCACCTCCTGTTCACAGAGACCGACTCGTTCGGTGGCCGACAGGCGCTCCTGTAACCACCCATCGAGGCCAGGGTACGTCGGTGTCAGATGCTCCTGACCGGCCTACCCGCGGCAAACCACCTGCACATCCTGTTCCCAGAGACCGATTCGCTCGGTGGCCGACAGGCGCTCCTGTAACCACCCATCGAGGCCAGGGTACGTCGGTGTCAGATGCTCCTGACCGGCCTACCCGCGGCAAACCACCTGCACATTCTGTTCCCAGAGACCGATTCGCTCGGTGGCCGACAGGCGCTCCTGTAACCACCCATCCAGGCCAGGGTACGTCGGCGTCAGGTGCCTCCTGCTGACCCGCGGTAACCTACCTGCACCTCCTGTTCCCAGAGTCCGACTTGCTCGGTGGCTGATAGGCGCTCCTGTGGCCACTCATCCAGGCCAGGGTACGTCGGCGTCAGGTGCCCCCTGACCGGCCTACCCGCGGTAACCCACCGGCACCTCCCGTTCCCAGAGACCGACTCGCTCGGTGGCCGACAGGCGCTCCTCTGGCCACCCATCGAAGCCAGGGCACGTCGGCGTCAGATGCTCCTGCCGGCCTACCCGCGACAACCATCCTTACCCGCCGTACAAACCTCTGGCCGAAGGCCTGCGCCTAGGAAGCCGAGACCAGGGCACCCTTGCCTTCCGCACCTGACCTAAACCGACCATGGGAGGGAGCCCTGGTCCGCAATCACCGCCGTGCCGCCAAATCACGTAACAGATCCTGGCGAGACTGAAGCGTCCGGTGGGACGATACACAGGCAGAGTAGGACCAAACGTCACAAGTTGAAAATTTAACTATTTGGCCAAAAATTCGGGTTTTTTGGTTAAGAATTAATTTTTTTCACTAAAAATGTAATTGTATTATGTTCATACAAGCATATGGGATCGTCCATATATTACGTAAGACGTTTTTCTTTTGTTTACATCGTTGTGTCCTTTTCAACTTCACATCAATTTTATTCTCGTCTTTATTTAAACAAAAGAAAAACGCCTTACGTAATATATGGACGATCCCTATTATAAAATAACGCAAAATAATGTAAATTTTGTTGAGTGAATGATATAAAGTTTAATTTCGTGTGATATTAACTATAAACTTCAAAGGAAGTATAGATTGCAGAATTTGTTCAGAGATTTTCACTGTTATTTGGAGAAGAATTACACAACAGTGAGGTTAAATAAGAGCGCTAGAGACGTCAACATTGTCAGGGCTGAATTTTAAAGCCAAGTCCCCCGTAGAAACTTAAAAAATAATGTAAGTTGATTAATACTGTAAGATTTGAGGAAATATCCAACAATATGGACTATCCTTTTTCTCCATAAAGATATTACTTATTAGGTTACTAAATAAAAGTAGAATATATTTAAAATTGAGGTGTAATAAAACGGTTGATAAAAAAACATTGCGACGGCGCTGGACAACTAACTCCGAGGCCAGTTATTTCATGTATTATATTATATTAAATAAATCCTGTGAATGAAAGATTTTTAAAGGGTACGGTTTGACTGTTCTTAAATTTGCACCCATTCACAGAATAAAAATATTTAAAACAAAAAATTCGTATCTTCCAATTTATAAAAACTAGAAAACCAAACTTTCATCCCTTCCAACTCAATAAAAATTATTTTTAAAAACAAGGAAAAAAGCCTCTTTCAATCCAGAGAAAATTTGAAAATAAAAAATTCTTCCCTAAAACTCAATAAAAATATTAAAAATGAAACATTATCCTTCTTCCAATTCATAAAATATTAAAAACCCTTAAAACGCGATAACACTATTTTATAAAAAGAAAAATATAGCACACCAAATTCCGATATTCTCTCTAAAGGCCAAATACGTCGGACCGGGCGCCCCTCTCGTGAAAATTAAATCCTGCGCGTTTGTTAAATTCACGGACCGAGTTCGGACCGTTCCCTTTCAACAATCGACATTCGCATAGCGAGTTGCGCCCGTGTGAATCGCGTATGCGTGAGGATGGATATACGTGAGGTGTGAGTATGGACATAGCTACACGAACTGGGCCGCAGAGGCGCCACTATACTGATAGTTGTGTTTCATGTGGAAGTGTTGACTCTCAGTTACTCTCTGCTTGAACGTTTTATAAAATTATAATTTATATTTGTTCCTATGAAAAATATATTTTTTCAGACATTTTTTTCATTGAATAAATTATTTTAAATTTTGTTTAGTTTTTTTTATATTACATGTTCATAAATGAAAATTTAATTCAATTCAATTTCAATTACATTATATTCATAAGTGTAAGTACTCTCTAAACCCTTAAATGGTAATCTTAAACTTATATACTATTAAAATTTGTTTAAAGAAATTATTTTTATATTTTATTACTATAAATATTATTTATTGTGTTTACGGAAATAAAAATGATTATATATTTAACTTTTAATTCAAATTCAAATCTTATATTCCACATTACCAAGATTATTGGATGACGTTTTAACTCATGTTTTCCCTTTAGCATTTATATCAAACGCTTGGAAAACTGTTTTTAAATATAAAATGAGTAACGTTTTTTCAATTTCAATTTTTTTCACGAACATACCTTTTTGTTTACTAACCATTTTTTTTTAAATGTAGTCTAGTCCCATTGCTCACAATGCAAAAACAGGGAGTGATGGGACAACTAGCTCCGCGCTGGAGATATTAGGAACTAATCAACTTAGGACACCAAGGGATCGCGATCTTGTTTTCAGATAGTTGATTGTATTTCGTGAAACTGAAAGGTCTTCAAACGATAAAAGGATGAAACAGAATTGCGCAAATGCATTCTACACTTGAAAAATAATACTATTCAGATATTTATAACTTACATTTACGTTTAGAATATTTTCGCCAAAAAAGCGTATGCATTACCATGTCAAGATGTAGAAACTACGCTAACCTTCCTGACATTTCCACCTTCGACAGATTTGGTCTTCAAATCTGTCGGCGTTGAACAAGGTATCTGCGACTAACATGCTTGCCGTCCCGGTTCTACTGTACTCGTTCGAGATTGTTCAATGGACGAAGAGCGAGCTTACGGCCCCTTATATCACCACACGTAAGATCATGCATATGCATAGGAGCTTGCATATCAATTCGTCCCTTCCGAGATTATACATCTCACGCCGCCAAGGCGGACGCGGTCTTCTGAATCTCCAATGTCTTCATGTTGCAAATGGCAAGGATCCTCTCCTAAAAATGGTCAGGAAACACGAAATGATTGGCAAAGCAGCGTTCCTTTGCAATGCCGCGGAGCAGGCGGCCGAGACCCTTGGCCTGAATTTTAACATCAGAAGCGAGGAAAGTGTAGACTTTCACAGAAATGTAGAAGAACAGTCCTTGTCCAAGGAGCAAACTTTTGCTTTCGTCAGATCATCAGGGCTCAATTCAGGTACAGAGGGTTTCACTTTGGCATGCCAGGACGGTGTCATTTCCACATTAGTATACCGTGACCAAATTTTATGTCAAGAAGCTCCCAGCGATAGATGCAGAGCATTTCATACACACGCTGAGTACCTAGAACACATACTATCCGGGTGTCCCACGTACGTGGGACCGACGTATCTCTACATACATAATGCGGCCGTAAGAGGGCTTTATTTCCATCCTTGTTGCTCCTTGTCGGTGTTATATGGTTAGGAAAATCTAAAAAAAATTATAATGATTTTGGATTCATGCCAACCTCAAGAGCAGCTCAGTGAAATCTTGGGCCAAAAGACATCACAAAGTGATCTTTCAGCATGACACCGCTCAGCTACATTGCTCTTTGTGGATAGTGAGATGGTAAATTGCCAACCTTTCGTTCACGTTTTAAGTACGAAGAGAACAGCAAGGCGTGCATGTCAAAGTTGTGTAGTTTTCATACCTCATCAATGTTTCGGGCATCTATGCTTTCTATCTTAAATGTTTTCGTTATCACCAATAGTGTTCGGCGACGGAAACGTACGCGAGCTCGTCCGTCGCACCGAAGAATTGTTCAATGAATTAAAATCAATTTTGAAGCATTCAGTATATCTTTGTTTTAATAGATCTGTGAGTTTGACCTTCTTAAAGTGGCATTTAACTCTACAAAGGCCAAGTTTCCCACCAATGTAGAGCTACGGTTGCTTGATGACGACGCCTGCGGGCCCGCTATGCAACCCTGGCCAGACGCCGATTCTGGGGTTCCGAACTCCTGTCTCGTAACACTTTTACGTGTGGTTGCCATGACGGCTTGACTGCTGCAACCCAGGGACTTAACCCTCCGTCCCCCACGTGCAAGTGAGGGACACCGTCCCCCACATGGGGTCTACGCGAACCCCACTCACGTTCACGATGCAAGCGGTGTGGAATCGCATTGGAGCGGCGTCAAAAAATTATTTTTGTTTTTTAATAACGCGAACAAAAATATGGTAGGTTATCAAAACAAACAGGATTCAAGTAGAGAGTTTATAATAAAGTTTAAACCTTATCAGAAACAAAAGACAACCTCCTTATACTACTGACTAACGAAATCACACTTCAAAAATATAAACTGGAACAAACAAACACTACACTTTGAATATGAGAAAACTTCACAAATTTGTATTGAAAATTCATTCTTCTATTGCAATTTCAGTCTTTTATTGCAAATTCAGTCGGACCCCACGTGGAGTCCGAGCGCACCACAATCACGTTTTTCAACAAAAACATTAAGAAAACAAGGATTACATACCTCAGAGATTATTGCGCTTTTACCGACGTCTTGAGAACTACTGAGAGGAAAGATACTCAACGCGACACACAACGGGATGCAAAATTGTGCCTGTCATAAGGAAGTTAGTGCGTCTGGGGTCCGCCTAGACCCCTAATCACGTTTTTCAACAAAAACATTAAGAAAACAAGGATTACCTACCTCAGAGATTATTGCGCTTTTACCGACGTCTTGAGAACTACTGAGAAGAAAGATACTCAACGCGACAGGCAACGGGATGCAAAATTGCGCCTGTCATAAGGAAATTAGTGCGTCTGGGGTCCGCCTAGACCCCGCGTGGGGGACGGAGGGTTAAGTTTCTTTAACCTTTCGGCAGTCGCGCTGTTGTAAAAAGTACAACAGTACCGATTTTTTTGGTACAAGTGGCAACTCGAATGCACGGGAGACGTGAGACCGCCATGTATGCCTTCCCCCACTCTTCCCTCACCACTTCACTCCTCAAAAATACTAACATCGATTTTTGGTCTCCAACCCTTAACGTTCAAAAGCAACCCCCTTGACACGACGCATATATGATTTTGTGAAAAAACAATCTTTTTTAGAATTTCACAGTGTGAATAGAGTCTCTGATTTTTGGGCTCCTCGAAAATTCCAACACCCAATTTCGGGCTCCTACCCTTAACGTTAAAAAGCAACCCCTTGGTACCGGGCAGATGTGACTTTGTCAAAGAATGATCTTTTTTAGAAATTTACTTTGTAAATGAAGTTTCTGATGTCTGAGACTCAGAGTTTTATATGGTGAATAGAGTCTCTGATTTTTGGGCTCCTTGAAAATTTAAATGAAAATTCATAGATAGGCGTTTGATTTTTTAGATGTAAGGGTGGTTTTTGCCAACAAAAAATCAAGCATTCGTGTGCCCAAGAAAAGCCCAACACTACTTTCTATTTTGTTTTTTCCATTTTTGAGTTTTTACTCAGGGGTTGTTTTTTTGTACATAGGGTGGTTTTTGATCATTTTGTTTGGTGCATTCGAGAGCCCAATATAAGCCAAAAATTACGATGAACTTTATTTTTTTCAGATTTTATTTTTGACAAGAGGGTGGTTTTTTTGAAAATAGGGGGTGGTTTTTTGAATTTTTTTTCCGTGCATTTGAGAGCCCAAAATAAGCCCAAAATTGTGGTCTAATTTGTTTCTTCCTAGTTTGAGTTTTTATTTATGGGGTAGTTTTATATCCGGTAGGGGTAGTTTTTGGAAATTGTTTGTTGGCGCGTTCAAGAGCCCAAAGAAAGCCCAAAATTCTGTCCTCTTTGATTTTTAATTTTTTTAAATATTTATATAGTGGAGGCGCTGGCTTGAGTCAAGCCAGCACCTCCACACCAAATTTGAATTTTCAAAAAAAGTAGTGGAGCCCAAAAATCGGCAATACAGCCGAAAAAATGCCCAAAAAACCCAAAATTCTAATACAAAAAAAATTTGGGAATTTCGATTGCGGAGGTGCTAGCTTGATGGACCTCAATAACACAAAACATGGGTGTTGTAAAAAGTACAACGCGCGACTACTCGTGTGAACAGAATGGGCGCGACTACCGAAAGGTTAATACATGTAAAACAAAAGAATATTTTATTAATACATGCAAAACAAAAGAAAACGTTTTGTCTTTTGTTTCGCACGCATTCCCTGGCTAACTTCAGGTCATCCGCCTTCTATGTAACTATAATATTTGCCAACACATGGATGATGTTTACTCATGAGATTTCTTTATTTTATATTTTTTTAATAATTTTGTAAACAAATTTTTTCTTTAATACATGTAAATCAAAAGAACATTTCATTAATACATGTAAAACAAAAGCAAACGTTTTGTCTTTTGTTTCGCACGCATTCCCTAGCTAACTTCAGGTCATGCGTCTTGTAAAGTTAGGATCAGCTGATTGTTCCAACATTTCGTATAGAATACGTTTATAACAATTAACTTAACAATGTCATTTTTTTTCTTTCAACCACCCCCGTGCATAAAGTCTGGCAATGCTGATAATAGATAAAAAAATTTTCACGAAGATTAACAAAAAAAAACGAAAAAATCTACTTTTTCTGCACTCTTTGCGTTAAAATAAAAGTTTAACAAAAAAAAAATTCAAAAAGCAGGCCACATAAATCTCTTCGAAATTTAATGCTGAATTTTTCTTTAAAAAAATCCAAGGTGACCTTGTAGGATCAAAGGAACCCAAGATTCAAACTCCAAAATCTTCATGCTTTTTTTAGTTCTTTTCTAACCGGTTCATCTCAGTATGACCTTGACATGACCTTGAAATACTTGTGGGTGATCTCACAGGGTTAAGCGCACCCCAGATTCGGACTCGGCGACCCCCAAAACCCCATATAGGATTTTTCTCACATTTTTCTAATACTTTCGTCTCAGTATGACCTTGACATGACCTCTGGATAACCTCACAGGGTTAAGCGAACCCCAGATTCTGACTCAACGACCCCCAAAACCCCATATAGGATTTTTCTTACATTTTTCTTACCGTTTCATCTCAGTATGACCTTGACGTGACCTCGAAATGACCTGAAGCAAGAACCTTGTTAGCAGTACATTTTTCGTTAAAAAAAAGTTTTTTGCCTCTCAAACATTAAAAACGATTGTTTTTAAGCCTGTTTCGAGGGACAAAAGTAGCCTATTTTTATCCTCGGCCACGCAGCGTCGCCACTGCGCGTGCGCCTCGCTATTATGACCAGCTGGGCGAAGCTATTTTAACCCAGCGGGCTAAAATTAAACCCCGCCGGGCTTAAATTAAGCCCCGCTGGGTTAAAATATTTTCGCACAGCTGATCATAATAGCTCGGCTACGCGCCTTGGCTAATAACATACGACTTCTTTGTTCCTCTCAACTGGCTTAAAAAACAATCGTTGTTAATGTTTTCGAGGCGAAAAGTACGGTGTGCACCACGAAGGAATAGTAAGGAGTAGTATCCCTGTAAGTGGGGAGTGGGACCAGTGACGTCCAAGAATTCGTTAATGCTTGCCACGAATGAAAACTCGTATGCACGGTCGTGCACATGCGCACTGGCGGTTGCCATGCCAACGATGTCAACACGTGTTTGAAGTTTCGAACTTGTGTTTTGTTTTGAACATTTCTGTGCTGCTACTGTAGGGTGGTTTCCCCTACATTATTTTTTACATTTTCATTATTATAAAATAATAATCACATGCAATTATTTAATGCTCATAAAATATAAAAATTTTGCACATATTAACCTACAATATTTTGTTCACTGAAATTAACTTTATCCCTTACTTACGTAATCCACAAATTATTATAATAATGTTATTGTAGTACTTACACTTTCTAGATCCTTTTCGTATTTTTGATGCCATTTTCCTTCTCGATTTTAATTCAGGAACGTGATATACACCCAACAAAATAAAAACACAAAAGAACATAACCTACATATGCATCGAGATGTCAAAATATAATGTAGGGGAGTGGGTATAACACGTGACTGCGAAAACAGCTCTGCGCATGTGCACGACCGTGCATACGAGTTTTCATTCGTGGCAAGCATTAACGAATTCTTGGACGTCGCTTGTCCCACCTCTGCTCACCAAACACATAGGGTGATACCACTCCTTACTATTCCTTCGTGGTGTGCACCTAAGGACAAAAATAGACTACTTTTGCCCTTAGATGCATAATGTACTATTTTACATCATTCGAATCTGAAAGAAATTCTGTATTTTTCCACATTAAAACAAAAAGAAAGAATTTTTCTACGTTTTTTAATGAAAACTTTCTTTTACTTTTTTGATAACAATGTTGTATTGGTTGTAAGATAAAACACTTTTTCTGGATTTTCTCGATTTCAAGTCTCATGAAGTTGCAAACTTTTTGCTTAGAACGGCAGAAAATTCATTTATAATATAGGAAAAAGTTTTGAACATAAAACTTTGATGGACAGTATACTTTTTCTATATTCTCAAGTGAAGACTATCGTACAATTTCGTGAAGTTAAAATTTTTATGAATAAACTTACGTTTTGATATGGAATAGAATACTCAGTCAACTATATAAAAATTTCATCAAGTTTTTATCTTTTTTCTTTATCAGAAATCTGGACTGAAATTTTTATTTGCTTGAGCTATAAGTTTTTTTTTTTAAATGATTTAATTTTTGAAATTGCAACTTTTATAATTACAGCTGTCAAAAATGACGGTTAGAAATCATGAAGAAACATCGGCATTTCTTATTATACAAAGTGTAGTTTTACTCGATTTTCTGAAAAAAATTTTTGAAAATTATCAACATCAAATTAGAAAGAACTCAAAGTAATAATACAAAAATTGTGACGATCGAAAGTTGTGCCGTGACGGATTAGCCCGTGAATTAATTTCTTAAATTGTAAAAGATCAATTTTGCGCGAAGAAAATCTATTTGACGTTTTTGCTCCCGGCACCCGGCGTGTCATATATGAAACAAAGAAACAAACCTTTGAAGAGCAAGATTTGGTGACACTACGCGTTTCTGATAAATGCTGGGAAAAATTGTGGGATCTTAGCTCGGATTAAGAGGATGTTCAGATTTTTTATTTCCCAGAAAATGTTCGCTGCGAATTGTGGTGTTATTTGTTGGCTGCCAGGGCGATCCATCCGGACTGCAAAATTTCATTGTAATTAATTAAAGAATTTTACAAGTATACATTACTGCAAATAACTGAAATATGCGATATGCGATTTCCTTAAGTTAAGGTTAAAATTTCGGAATTCAAATAATGATTTCTAAACAATTACAATTCCTGCCTCTTCCCTTTTGTACCTCAAACCATTTATTTCAAGCTAATTTTTCCAACGAAAAAATAATCAGAGATAAAAATGTAATATTTATCTTTGGTCTAAATTACATTTTGTTCTCGAATTTTGTTGTTGTAAAATTACTACTTTAGAAATCCATTTTCGAATTTTGTGTCCCACGAAGACGCAGTTTAAGCCTGAAAAACTGTCCTTTACATTTAGTATCAACGAAATTGTCGGCTGATTTCGTAATTTATAAATTTTATTTCATTTGCAGTTACTATTTTTCTTCATTAATACTTAGAAACTCCATACCTATATATTTCTGGATTATATAAGGATAAAAAGATATGTTTTTAATAACATTTCTGTATTCAAATTGAAAGATGAAATTTGGAGGTTGGGTGAACTTAGTCAACGCCTTTCCGTTTATTTATAAAACATTTTTCTTTTCAAATTTTCCAAAATACAATCAATATTTATTTATCAGAAATATATATCTGCAAAATTTCACTAACTTCTCTCTTCTAACTGCTGCAATCCATTCTTTACGGCGCTGTATTTTATGTTTTGGAACAAAAAAAAAAATAAAATTGCGTTCCAGGTGGAGCATTTTTGGTTTTATTTTTACAATTAACCACACAGCAAAGTCGTGCACCCTTTGCCTTATTTTTCTCCATAATTTTTAACTAAAATCGAGAAATTGAAGAAATAAGGTTAGGTGCAACTGTCATAACAAGACCAAAACAACACGAATGTCAAGCAAGTACCTACGAATGCAAATATTCCTTACAAAAACTACTTTTTCATTGTTTTCACTGCTCCAAATTATACGAATCAACAAAGACTTACCCCCAATCACTTTTTTAAGTCCACTTTAAACAGGCAATTTAAATAATTTAACTTTTTATACGCGTAGCCAACGAGGTTCCATTCAAAAGACATTACCGTTAATTGAGGCGCCGGATGCAAAAAGGAGATATACAATTATTCTGCTGGAGTGGGGAGGCCCCTGAGCACTTGAGAATAAAGTTTTCAATTTAAATTTTTTAAATACATATCCACATCGTAAATTAAATTAGCAAAAATTGAAAATGTTTATTTGAAAAAAAGTTAATAATTTTTTGCCGAGGCGTTGCACAATTCGTGCACAAACAACTTTGATCGTTTCGGGAGCCGAGCGAATTTTGAGCAAGCAAAAACTGTCAGTGAGAAAGTTGGTCAGGAAGGTTCAAAGAAGTTTCCTGGAAATTTGTAGCTCAATTGAAATATTAGTTAACAAACTGGTAATGTTTTAATTTTCTGGCGCGATAGATTATCTCCTGCGTAGGCTGCGCCGTGCCGGGCAAGCCGTTGTAGCCCAGAGGCTCCAGAACGTGGGATTTTTCGGCCCCCACCACGTTCCCA